>JAUZND010003899.1:0-32759 GCA_034780555.1 Coelogynopora nodosa
TTGATGTTCCTCGTCTCAGCACACGGTAGGAACTTTCTGTATCACCGTACTCGGTTTTCCATATTGTGGTTTTCATTAAAGGTATAGGGTACGTGGCGGTTGCTGACAGATTTCAAATTGAGATCTTCGCTGATAATTCGGTACACCTTTTGGTGACAGATACCATGTTGTGCAGCTAACTTTCTGCAACTGAGAAGAGGATTAATGTTGATTTGTTCGCCTATTACAGCAACCAAGTTCACCCTTTCAACAGATTTTCGACTACCAGAGGACCTCCTTAATTTCAAGGCTAACACGTGCATCAATCACGAACTCTTCCATACTCTCCACATGCAGTGCAAATTGCTTGAGGACATTCTGATTATAATGATTAATGGAATCATTACTTCGTATTCAATATAATCAATTTCCGACTTTTAATTTCGTTTAATGCCCCCAAAATTACAGCTTATTTTTATATGACTATTATATTAGCTTTCGTTTAATACCCGCAAACTAAATATTTATCATAAGTCAACCCTTCAAATTGTTTTGGAAAATATATTCACGGACATTAAACGAAATGGGCATTATTTAATTAAAATACACCAATTGATTATATTGAATATAACATAAATGTCTCGTTTTGTCAATTTATAATCCATACTTGATTATGAATGTATGAATAATGCTGTATAATATATATATAATAATATGACAATACCGTGTGCTTTGGATGTTTATGGATTTTAATTAATTGATTAATCAATAAATTAAATGATTAATTTTAGTTTACAATTTAGATTCAAACTACGGGGAAATACGTGGTATGTTCTATAGTATTGTTATAAAATCGCGGAAAGACCTGTTACTCTTAAAGTAGAATATATATATATATATAGTATTATAATAATAGCCGTTGCTTATTATAATTTATTCGATATTGGAAAATGCCTTCTACCCCGATTAACTAGAAAAAATAATAAAATGTACTTCAGTGATCGATACTGATCAGTCTTTCACAACTAAAATCGAAATCAACGATGTCACTAATCAATAAGAAACCAGGTACTAAGAATAAGAATACTCGATTTTGATTATCGGGCTGGAAAATTTTGTGGAAGCAAAATTGAAAGATTATTTTAAACAGGAAATAAATCATGTGCCCGAAAGATAACGTACAGACGTTCATAGTTATTATTTGTTTCCTGTTAAATTTAGATTATTTATAATATTCACGCAGTACTATCATTAGTGCGCATAACAAAGCGGAGAAATAATATGAGGGATGATCACATGTTTTCATTTTAAAATCTAATGTCAAATTATCTTTTTGTGGAATAATTGCAATAAAATATGTTATAAAATGTTATAAAGTATGTTATAAAAATATGTTATAAAATATGTAATAAAATATATAATATAATTTCACAATAAATTAGTATGAAAATAAATTAATTTTGAATAACATAAAGACAAATGATAAGTAAATAAATTGAATTTTAAGAATCAATTATCTTTTTATTGTAATGATATACAAGTCAAATATGACATAGTCCACTTCTGTCATATTCACAAAAGAATTACATACATAGTAAGATTACTGGTGCAATTAATGAAGGCCTTAATCAATCTGATATAATTTGTTATAGAATATGCAAAATTACCGAGGCACTTATCGTGAAATAAATAATGGTGAATAAAATCCTAAAACCTACACTACACAACTGGAATACTAGTATAGTTAAACATTTTCATCATGTTTAACTATTTTACATTGAATGGTGGAAACTTAGTTATAGAATACTTAATTTACAATAACAACTTAAAATCAACTGTACATCACCTACATATATAATATAATACCGATATAAATATCAATAGTCAAAAATTTAATAGTTATAGTAAACATAAAGCTGAACAGCCCAAACAGTTTGACAGACATTAAAAGGCCGAAAAATAATTAACAATACATACACTTATAAAACATTTAAAGTTAAATTGAGATAATTAGTATGTTACGTATTCGTGAAAAGATCTGCCATATTCTGACTTTTTATTAATATAATTATTATGCAAAATGATTCATACTACTACGACTGCAACAGTAGTCAATATATTGGTTTTTAAAATTATATGTTAGACTCACCTATATTTTTCCAAAACAAAATTAACAAAAAGTGTAAATTTTAAAATAATGCATAAAAATAGAACTGAGATTTACACCTTGACAGCCGTGTTTTACGCCTCATATTAATATGATAGAAAAAATATAGAGTAAAAAGCACATGTGTTGAAAAAGACTATCTACGTAATTTTAGGCAGGTCAGCAATGACAAAACTATTTTGTACTCTGCATGGTCCCATTAACAGAAAGGTAATCAAAGTTAAGTTTCTTGTCCTGTGAAAACATATTAAATATCACCGTAAACACCCGAGAATGAGATAGATTGTGAGTGAGTTTGAGAATGCTACAAGTATTATTTACATTGTCAGAAACAACTATAAGTGTGTCAACAGTGCAACTTGATGCAACAAAGGGGGCACACTTATTCCTATATATACTATCAATAGTTTAAGGTTGGTTTATCCGAAATGAAAAGAAAAGTTTGCTTGTATAGGTCATAATTATGAAAAATCAAAAAAAACACCTTCTCGTAGAAGATACAAAATACCGATTGAAGCAAACTAGACATTGAGGTGTCGTGACAATGTAATGCCGGCTAAGCGCCAAACGACACATTGGAATGCGCAGAGGTACTGACGATGAGATTGTTATAGAATAGACAAACTTAGAGGGTGTGTCGTGTGAATGAAGTCAGGGGTATGTCGGGAAACAGCCGATATTTGAATGAGAGTGTGTATCTTTGTCAGAATTGGATGGATAAGAAGAAAATAGGAAGGAGTAAAGTTAAAGACAGATCACGATGGACGCCCGGAATTGTGCAGATTCTCTGTACTTGTAGTGCGTCCTTGGAAGAAGGAGTTGAAGCCGCTATCTCGGTGGCAATTACTCTATATTAGATAAAAATTATGGGACAAAACAGGAGATAGATTATTAGCCAGTAAATGTGAAAATACAAAAATAAGAAAAATACAAATAAGTCATAACATTAGGCTGGGATAACTATGTTAAATGAATCATCGATGTCCATTGTATAGCATTATGCATACCACATTTAACGATAAATAATGTTTTTTAATTTTTAAACGCAATAACAAGAAGACTTTCCTATAAGAAATTTCAAAATATTTCTTAAAACAATTAAATAAAATCTAAATAAAAAAATACGACATGATATTTATAAATAGCAAATCTTTTTTAAAACTGTAAACATTGTAAAATAGTTAATTGTTTAGTATTTTTTACTTTTGAATTGGTGTAATTTACATAATTATAAATGACTACGGTTTCCATTATCCATATTTCCAATTGAAAAAGTTGCTTTAATTTAATAATTATAAAGTGTGCAAAAGATGGTAAATATAAACAATAAAAATTAAGAATGATATAATTGTACATTCTTTGTGCTCAAGGTAGAAATAAAAATATCTATGACAATCGCAAAAAACCTTCTTGAAAACAGGAACGTTTGTCCGAGTCTGACCCCTTAAGCTAACAGTGTTACGAAAGCGACAGAGATATTAAACCGAAATTTAGAACACATATTTTCGAGACGGCTATTTAAAGAAAATTCTGATAGATTTTCATAGTAGAATTCAAAAATCCGAATATCAAAAATGTGGTCATCGTGTGAAACTTCAAATTAATTAATGGAATACTTGTTAAATTAGAGCCGATTAAAAGTGTGTACTTTTTGGGTTGACCATTGTATTGTAAATATTATTATAAACTATTTAAAAAAATCAAACATTTATTAAATTTAGTTTTCATATTAAATAATATAAATCAAATTATAATAATATTTCACTAAACTAATGGGAATCAAATAAATGAGATCCGGATAGGTACGCTTACACCACTTACAATATCGAAGAACATATCAATAGCTCCCCGTAAACTCATATATTTATACACCAATATATTTTTAACAATGTCTTTCACCCTTGATAATTATATTTATACTATTATAATTTATGTTATTACTATAGTGTGTAGTAACTTAAAATATATAAAGCCGAAATATATAAACTATAATAAATATTAATTATAAACCGACATAAAAGAAGCAAATATGACACAAGCGTTCAAACACACGGGATAAACAAACAAACAAACTAACTAATAAACATATATTTTATTTATAATATAGAAAATTCTCAAATAGCCAAAGAATGAAACATATTACCTCCAGATAGGTATCTCCACTAAGCTTCGTGCAATCTTCTATTACACTATCTATATTATTTAATATGTTTCCTTCTTTGTCCGCTAATAATATTAATGTTGTGTTAATCTAATGAAATGTTGTGTTCGAATCTAATGAAACTTTTATATTTCATAATATTTTATAAAGTTATAATAAATTACGTCGGCCTATATTTTACTGTATATTAGATAGGAGAACAATTTATCATAATTCTTTTTATGGAATGCAAATTTGATGTTAAATAATAATACCCATTCATTATAAGTAATTAATTTCGCATTAGTCGATAGTCAGTACTTATATCTATATTAAATAAACACTTATGAATAAGTTTAAATTAAATGAACGAATATCAACAAGTTAAAATGAATAATCAAAATTCGGTATTTGGACTTATAAGGCATCGATAACCACGTCAACGATAATTGATTACATTTGCTAATACTTAAAATGTTATTGATTGAATATATAAAATAAATCAAATATCAAACAATATACAACGTAGTTATCGATAAAAAGTTCAATATTAATTTAAATCGATAAGCATTTATTAAATAAAATTATCCAAACCTTAAAACCTTTAAAAACCATTCGAATTGAGTAAATATTGTAAATCATCAAAGTGAATTGGTACTAAAATGCACTAAAATCATTTTACTACTGAAAATAACCTACAATACACCAATGTGATTATAATTTAAAGATATCAATAATTAAAATCATTCATTTAATATGATATCACATTTATCAGTTTCATTTGAAACAAACCTCAGGATAAAACAGGCCTCTGAAAATAAAAACACACATGGTAACACAATATTATTATATTATACTTGAAATAACAACACTTTTGAAATTTCAATTTATAGAAGATAGTCAATTTAATTACACACTATCTTTATCCAATTTTATAAAAACAATGTCCGTATGAACAACTCTTTATGTGTTGCCACAATACAATATGTATTTATGGTAGTCCCGGTATTTCATAATATATTAGTTATTTATCGATGAAGTTTTTCTAACGTTTATTTGACAATACAAAACAATGCTAGATCAAGTAAAGTATTTTTATAATTATTTTTAAATATTCATGCATTATCTAGAAAACTAGTTGAAAACCCTTTAAATTTAATAACGCAAAATATCAAATAAAAGTGGGAATAAAGGGCAAGACACCATGCAAGAAATAATGATAATAAAAGACAAAACATCATCCCGCAATGCAGTTCTTAACGAGAAAAATACGTGGTAACACTTGGTATTAGTCGAAAGTGGTCAGAGCCTGAGTCAGCATGTCAAGTTCAAGTGTAAATCGCATTCAAATTGACAAAACATAAACAATGCTAGATTCAAGTGTTAGTCGGTACTCATGTAAGCAAGTGTGGGTGGGTGCATTTTATTACACTTCTCAGCCGATGTCATCCATCATGGTGTATTCTTCGAAATCTTCGTCCTCCAGTATCAAGAACATTGTGAGAAACAGAAAAGTAGGAAATGTTTTTTTTATCGATGGAGTTTTTCGTCACTGTTGATTTATAGAACGCACACAAGCAGTGAAAATATAAACATGTTTGTTTTGTATAGGCAAGTAAATGTAATTGACTAAAAAACACTGTAATAAATACTGAAATACCATGTAACACATTATACATATACAAGAAAAAATTTAATTTATAGATAATAAATATTGGTTATAATCATAATTTTTAAAAAAACACACGTACCATGGGAATATCTTCTTCAAGATCTACTCCTTCTCAATTAAAACTATAAATGCTTACTTCGTAATATGAATGAATATTATGTGCTTTAGTTTGCTGACGGCATATGATCGATATGTTTAAGCTCTGTACAGTATATCAGACAAGACTTTATTTTCTTATATATTTTATTTAATAAACATAGTTTAAAAAAAATTATTATAATAATTACAATATTATTGGGACTGTTAACGTAAGCAGCAGCGACCATATCAACATTTTCATCTTTTCGGGCGACTTTGGACGACCAGTCTTTGGGGCATCTAACACCAACCTTGTTGTGGAGAACTTTGACAAGAGATCAAATATTGTTGACTTTGAAGGACTTGGTGACTTAAATGTTTCTTCCCATTGATCTTTGACAATATGTTTGTAGCTATTTCTGGTATAGTAATTTTGCCATGCTAACTACTAACTGCTGTCCGCGATATTAATTTCGAATTAAAATTCAATGTCTATGCTATATGGCCTCTTCATACGAATTCTAATTATTGATTGCTTCAATATGGCATAGAAATGCATAATTCTGAACAATTCTGGCATAGACAACCATTATTCTTATATTTTGGGTTCGGTTACTTCTGGCCCACCCTGTATATACATGTATACCGACCGGATGCACTCTCTGTGACAATGATTGAAACAGTGCAATAAAATTCACACTTAACTAAAACACTTTAAACGATTTAAGCATACGATATTTAAGAATAATGCTTATTTTAATTTAATACCAGAATAAGTGTACCCACTGATACAATATAATACATCACTCTATAATTTAAAATAAAAATAAAACAACATTTAATAATTGTGATTATTGATATGCTACTACTAGATTTTAATGTATCGACAAACAAATCCCCAAATATAATCATATTTGGAACTTTCACAACGTGATATATTATTATGAACGAAGCAAAGATGGAGTTTGCAGAAACGTTAAATACACTTGACCCCAAATACGGGAAGAAGAGCTACATCAGTAGTGTAGAATGCACGTCAAACAGTAGACTTACAGACAGTCGATCCATCTGGTGTTGGCTTCCTGGGAGAACGGAGAGAGAGCTCGCCTTCTTTAGGCTGGAATGAAACAACAGCACAAATGCCTCAGTGAAAGATGTGGAACAACTATAGAACGGACCATTCTGAGGTTCTAGTGCAGACTAGTCTATGGTAGCATAGATATCTGATCACAGCCGCAATAGATTGCTGCTTTAATCATTGATTCTAAATGAAAGCACTATTCCTACTAGTGGTAAAAATTTTAATATCAAATTTATAAAATTTTACGTAAAGTCAGAAACTACGAGTATACACAAAAGTAACTCGAAATTTACATTTTTCTCTAAACTATTTAAAAATATCAATCAAATTTTTTTTACAAATTATCGTATTATATTTTTGCTGCAGTTGTATAGAAGACTGTGCAGAAGTTGTGCAGAAAACTATTTCTTATAAGTTATCTGCTGACACAGAAAATACTAACCAAAATTTTGAACACTACAAAAAACCAACTATTGAATATATATGCACTTAAGAAGTACAGAATAGTAGTTTAATTTCTATTTATAACATCTCCAAAATAAGATTATATTTTATTTAAAACAAAAAAGGTATTATAACATATTTTTCCAGTCAATAATAGCTAGTAAAAACAATTTGACATCGATATAATGTAATCTTTTAAACCGTAATGCACACCTGGTATACTTACCGTCGGAGACGAATGCTTAAAAAGTAACAAAAAACAACAAGTATACTGAATGCTAACCAAAATAACTGCTCTGAAAATAAGTGGAACAATATAACAATAAAACCTACTACGATCGGATCGTATACGTAAACATGATTTGTAGGCTAAATATATATTGAATAATAACAATACGATAGACCCATGTAAACACTTAATTAATGCAACGCAACAGTCAATTAGCTGCTATACAAGTTGTACAAGTATCAAAAACAACAAGAACAAATTGCACAACAATCACTACACTTTTCGTTACTAACTCGTTGACGTAAAAATATATTAAAGCCTAGTACAACTTTTACGAATAAATTATTGAAACTGAAATTTATGAATTGAATACAAAATAAGAATGTATGGCCGGGGTCAATATAAATTCTTAAATGAATAGAAAAAATAGAGAACGACTCAAATAAAATACAGTAAATCTTTTGTGTTTTAATATATTATCGTTTTAAATAGGTGACAGAAGATCAGATGTCTAGGTTTTGTCATCAATGTGAATTCATGGGACGATTATACCGATAATCATATATCATATTATTAGTAACGATACATGTTTGATTAAATAATAGTCGTAAATCATTGCCTGTTGTGTAATTACAAGTTCAGGTGGATATTTGTGTTTTTTACACGTTTATTCAAAATATAAACTAGAAATGAAAAATAGTAAACTAATTTTTACAATGTGACATCAGATAAAAATACTTTTTTAGTATAAATAATAATTTCACAATAAATAACAATTTTATGATTCTTTTGTAGAGCTAAATGTATGGCATCATGTGATACTTCTTCTCTGTTTGTATCCATAAATCTGGATAGAGTTTGAATAAACCAAATTAAGATTTTGCGTGTGTATAATGCATCTAATTACAGGATAATTAATATGACGAGATGTGATTATTAATGAGATGACATTATTATATTACAAAATTGTATTAGTGATAACAAACATTAAAAGGCAATAAATAAGAAGTAAAATATTTTAGTAACATCACCACAACTACGAAGAATACTATTAAAAGCATAGTAAGATACCGAGTAATAGGGAATATATGATCGAAGTTATATATATACAAAAATACAATACACAAAAAACATGGCGTAGTTCTAACAAAACAACAGTAAGAAAGCACACAAGTAGCAAGCAGTATATTATTAGCTGAGAGATAACTATTAGAGTAGGTATGCATATAAACATTGTTATGAAGTAAGCAATGGAAGAACAGTGTAGGAGAGTGACAGCTAAGCAGTTGGGTGTGAAGGAGGGTGAGGTAGAAAAGGATTGGGGGGAGCTCATGGAGGGTTACCTTCCAGGCGGGGGGGCAGAGTCTGTATCCTCAGAAGGACGTTTGGGCCAGAAGCGGGCTGACAATTTGTCACTAATACGCTGCAGAGAGGTCCGTGACCTACTCCGCCTCACTGTTGTGTTCTGTGGATGGAGAGAATCATGATTGGTTGGCAGGCGGACATGCGTTAGAGGATCACCTTGCATACTACTAAATTATGAGGAATGATAGCTTCATACGGGCGCATCCACAAATTCTTATAATATCGATTTTATAAAGTATTAAACTATTGCATTCAGACAATTTTTCGAAAAATTAATAAATTAGAAAATAAAATAGAAAATCGTTGCTGTAATATAATTAAAATATTATTTTGCATATATTATTATAGGAAATAAAATGTACTTCATTATGTCTCAACGACATTAATAAACATTCTCAGTTCGATCGTTTACACTATTTCAACAATTTGATAGTCCATGACTCACATCATCACTATTGACCCCTCCAACAGCCCGCTGCTGTTGATTGAAAACACCGGTCCGGAAGGTCTGTCCGGCGGCCAACTGCGGTTGACTCGTGTAGTGGCTGGGCGGGCGTGCCCCCCCTCGCACCACGCCGCTACCACCACCGCTACTACTCCTACCCCCGCTGCCATGACTACCGCCACCGCCGAGTGAGGCGCGGCCCCGTGGATCATGTCCCCCGTGGGGAGGACCACCACCGCTGCTGCTGCCCGTCTGTGAAAGCGCGCTGCCTGCCGGCTGAACGGAGGTCAAACCAGGTCAAGTAGAGGATTACTTATAATTGAATAATATTATATTCTGATAGAATATATATATATATAGGATCGAGCGACCTATATATTATATAGATCGCCGATAATAAGCAGTATTAATCTAACTTATTTGGATGGTTACTTATGTGCTAAATATTATAATAGTTTATAAATCAATCGTAGAGGAGATGTCTATTGTGACAACGAAAAGTGTCGTAAAATTGTATCGTATAGTTTAAAATTTAGCAATATAATATTAAATAATTTTTACATATTTAAAAAAAAACGAAAACATTAAGCAAATTAAACAATATAATCATTATAATAAATTGAGGGTTAAAAGGTCTTTATTCAAGCAAACATAAAGTGATCGCTACAGAAACTATTAATATTTTAAACAACAGTGTGAAACAACTGACATTTAATAGATTATTTATATGAATCATTATTTTGCCATTTATCTGCATTTATATATAGCGTATTATTCATTGACCCCTTTTACCCACAGCATAATATTCAACGGTTTGCTTTATGATCATATAACACTTTTTATACTATCAAATTATTAAATTTCATACAAACCTTCATATTAAACAATTGCTTGAAATAATAAACAAAATGGGTATGGTTGCAATGACGTCGTTAAAAGGTTAAACTGAAAATTCATCGAGTAGTTCAAAGCATACTGATGAATGGGTTGTAATGAAACACTGAATTAAACAATGAACTGAAATTTCACGGTTAACTAAATATAAAACCCATTTAAACTAAACTTCGTATCATAATATGTTACGGTAATTAAAGTATTAAAAATAGAGAAATCTGAAAATCTGAAAATACTTTTTTAACTCGTTGCAGTTTTAATTCAAACAGTCTTAATTGACATAATGTTACGAAGGAAATTGAAATTCCTCAATATGGCTGACGGCACCAAAAAAGTTAGCTTAGTAGATCTGAGATAGCCGTGTAAATTCCTTGAATATATATACTCCCAAGAAAACCTTGCAAGACTGCCACTTACCGCAGTTCTACTAAACCACTCTTCCACAGTTTCGGCAGCTTCGAACTTCCCCTGACGTCGGTACAACGCGCCAAGATTTTTCAGAGTTGTGGAGACCGTGGAGCTGAACAGGTAAATAAAAGAACCATTCAAAGTTTATCAAAATGTTGAACATATTAACAAATTACATACAGAATAATCACTGACCGTATCGATTCCACATTTTTCAAAAATAAAAACATTCTGACAATACACAACATCGACAATTTTGTCGCCATGGCATCAACCGATCCCTTTGGATCACACTTGATTAGTGAATATAACTGAGATTCTTGTTCATACTTCTTAAGTTATATAATGTTATGTCATTTTTAATGCTAGGCAGTAGAAGAGATTTTACAGATTAATAGTCTCACAATTAATCATGATTATAAAATTTTAAAAATAGTAATATACATTTCGCAAACATTATTAAAACAACAGAATATTCTTTATAATAGTCAAACCAAATAGTCGTTTATCGAACATTGATTAGTAGAAGTAAACAAAACCTCCCGTTGTGCACTCAACTGTAAAATATATAGCTTTCAAATTATATCAAAACAAATAATCGAAATATACAAAAGAATATTGTGTACTATAATATAAAGTAAACTTACAAATAATAATTATACAATATTTATATACAAACAATTACAACGCGAAAATATAATGTAATAAATAAGAGAGCTAAGAAACAATAAATTCAATAATAATTTACTGCAAAAGGTGGTCATTGGCCATTATTGGTTCAGTATATATTTTACGTGAAACTTAAAACTGTCGTGCAATGGGAAAGAAGCGTAACGGACTTTTAATCCTTTCGGTTGAATAACTTTTTACTTACAGAGTTGGCAAATAAGTATATTATTTTCTGGGACAGAAATTGAATAAATGAATTCGTATATGCATATTATAATTATGAACTCATAATTACAGTACATGAAAATATAAATATCAACTAGAAACTTGTTTTAATAACTAGTTTTAAATAATTATTAATATTATATTAAACTTACAACTGGCTCATTTTAAAGTGGCTCAGAACTATTTTTCGCTACAATAACCGAGTAATTGTACATATTCTGTGTTCGACCCATGAGCCATTAAAACAGTATTTTTCAGCTTATAGATAACTTATTTTCGAGGCATAGTCATTGAATTCACCCTGCAACACACAAATTAACAGCTTATTGTAGAGGTCCCACCTGTCCGCCCCGACCCCCTTGTAGGGCTGCGGTCCCCCGCCGCTACCACTGTCCACCGCGTCCTGCCCAGCCCTGAAGGCCACTCCCGGCTGCAGAGGGGAGGAGGGATAGTGACCGGCGGAGGGGGCGGCACGACCCAACTGCCTCTCCTCAGCCAGCATCCATATCGGCTTGTTGTCCTGAGTGACCTTGCCACACTCTCGCTCGTGGGCACGGGTGAGCACCTCCTTGTAGAGCTCCTCCGCCTGTCGGTACTTGCCCTGCTTCAGGTAGGCGCAGGCCTTCACATGGGGGGGGGGGGGGGGTGAATTAATCAACTGGTGGATCCAACAGTGGAGACAATATGAGTTTGCAAAATCGAAATAGCGAAGAAAATATTGTTTTCATTTGGAATATAATTCATTAGTAAAAACATTGTTTAGCGTAGAAAATGTAAAATTAAATAGTGTAATCAAAATGTAGAACCAAAATAGCCTCAAATTGAAACAGCATTGAAAGTATGACACTATCATCTGCAATAGTAAAATTATTTAATCTTGTTTTATTATAATAAATATTCTACTACTATATTATCAAAATGATATAACTTCTGTGCTATATTATAATGGTGCAACCAAACATGTTTTGGCTGATTTGATTAGACGAAAATCAAAAACTATTTTTTATCTAGTTATGTCCAATTGTGCTGACTACAAATCTTTTACTCCAAATACACTATACGGGAGAAAAATACATCCAGACTAACAAACCAAGTTGCGAAACAATAAGCCCAAGACTCCAGGAGAAACATTCGGAAGTTACAAACAAAGTACAATTTGATAACATAGGTTAGGTACATTTTATGGAACATAGAAACAAAGAGTCGACTGGATTATGGACTAGATGGAATATATACAGAATACATGAAACTTAACTATGTCAGCAATTATTTCACGCAAACCTAGGTTTTTTAAATCATCGTTTTCGCAACAATAATTGCTAAAAAATAGAATAATGATGTGCAATAGTTATATTGATAGACATGATACTATAAAATATTGTAGATGCTTTAATCTAGATTAAGGAAGCTTTCAAATAAATAACTGACTACGACCTATTTAGACAACGTAGTACGCAGTAACAAACACTGATCTAAAATATATATATTTTTAGCTTTAAATGATACTCGTTTAATTTAGAAAAATATATAATTTTTACAGATTAGAATATCACACTATTTAGCTATTTGAAAGCTGGTATTTTTTTCTATATTATTAATTATTTATAAATTATAATCTATTATTTTATCATCGGTTAAAAATAATTTGATCACAAAATTTTTAATCCCTCTAGTCATTCAGGCATATTTCAGAGACTTAGCTGTTATGACAAAAAGTTAGGCAATTTTGTTAAAATATAGTGAGATCTACGCAGCTCCGCCGTTGAGCAATAATGTTGATGTTGAAAAGTAGGTCGCTAAAATCAAAGGTAAAGATTCAATTCAGTGTACATATTTTGGTCATCTGTAGAAGTATATTATTGTTATTACATTTAACTTTGCTGTTAATATTTTTCTATCGTGGAACTATATTATTGAACATTAGAAACGTGTTTGTTCAACCCTTTTGGTAATTCTGTGGTAATTTATTTCTATTTCAGTTGATATCATCAAACAATGAATATATTAATTTAAACTATATATTTTGATAAATGATCATTTTAATTTAAAGGTCAGCAGCTAGAAATTGTAAATTTTGTTTTTGATAGTGATTGGTCCTATATAAATATTCCACATGTTAAACTAATTAATATAAAACGGTCATACATAAATTGCGTACAATTTTCAAGTCCCACACGACTTGTTATTCAATTAACAAATGTTGTTACCACAATATAAACATTACATATAAAAAATAAATTTTGAAAAATGCAATAAGCAAAGTGTCATTTTACGCGGCCGTTTATTAACTCTGTTGGTTAGCTATGGCTAGACTAATACCAGTACAGCTTTATAGTGGAAACCAAAAATATACGCCATACTATTTAGAAGAATAGACATTCGTGTCTATCTATAAAGTACCTCCAGTGTTCACTAAACAATTTTTTTTAAATGCTACAAATTGTTAGTAAACATTATAATATTACAATATTATTTTTAAATATCTTAACAGGCATACTGCATATAGTTCGATAAAACTGCAACACAAAAATGTACAAAGTAATTGAAACAATTTTAAAACAGTAGAAAAGAAAAATAGTTTAATTAAAAAGCTCTTTTAGGTTACTTTTTTATTGAAAATTTTAATAAATTATATCAATTTATCTTAAAATCAAATCCAAAATTTGGTTACAATTTGAATATAAAAACCAACTAATAACAAAATAAACCGTGCAATTATGCCAGAATACCGGCCACACCATACATGCAACAACCTGTTAGTTGGTATGCATTACGGATTTTAAAATAAAATAATGTAAAGACGCATATTATTATATCAATCTGGCAATTTACATTTCATTTCATTTCCATTCCGTTCAACCCACCAAACTGGGCCGACCGACGCTTACCAAATTATTCTTCGTCTTAGCAACATTGGGATCATCGGCGCCCAGCTTCTGCATATAGATCTCCAGGGCTCGCTGATAGTACAGCTCCACCTTAATATACGGGCAAATAGGGCAGCAGGCGGTCAGTAGAACAATGGCAGGCACATGCGTGGGAAAAGTGTTGGACAGGGGAGGGGGATGGGATATGAGGGAAGATTATTGAAAAGAATAGCGGAACAAACGGGTGGCAACAGAACGGCATGTTTCAAACACCATCAACCGCCATCTTGAAAACATCATTCTCGTCTAAAATGTTGCTTCTCACCATGTTAAATATGGTTTTGACGGCTCCCAAGACTTCACTCTCTTCGTTGTTCTCGTATATCATAAGAGCATGACGAAAATGGAGTTGGGCCTAAAAGTCAACTTTGTTCAATCAGTGACAACATTAAACACCATTCTTTGAAGTTAGAATAATAATTAATTTGAAAATACATGGTTCGCGGTAGAAATATACAAACATATTCTATATACAACTATAAAATTAAACTAATTTTAGTAAAGGTTAATGTAAGTAGATATAATTTTATATGACAGTATCAAACTTCAAGAATATGTAATTACCTCAAGCACTGCACAGTTAAGTTACGTAACATGTTTTAGGAGTTTCACCTTAATTTCCGCTGATGAAAACTTATTTATGATCTTTATTTATGATGTTATAATCTGCCGAAAAAAACAAAAGTATAAGTAAAGGGAAGATATGGGGATCCAAATAAACATGATAGTACTATAATAGTTAACGTATCGGAGTATATAGTGAAATAAAGGGAGAATTCCAATAAATTATTCAACCAATAAATATAGGAAAATGACAATTTAATCCACTTCTAGATGTTCTGATACCAAGTTCATATATTTATCAAATCTGTTACAACAAACCACAAAGTATAGGCTATGACCTAGATAATAAGCCTATGACCTACATAATAAGGTTATGACCTAGATAATAAGGCTATGACCTAGATAGTATATAGGCTACGACCTAGATAATAATAAAACATTATTTTTTTGATATCTTATTAATTGAATACAATCCATATAACATACTATCATAAATAATAAATGTATATCTAATTCAGTACGCATAAGGGTATAATTGTATATATCATTGCAACGATATATTATTAAAATGTGCCGGGATTCAATAGCAAATAGAATTAATAATATGCTATACGCATCAATGTAATCATATCATATGCATAGTCGTAGGAAAAGAAATCGTAAACACGAGTAGTACAAATTATAGGATCAATATCAAATATATTATTCAAACATCTATAAAATAAGAAAACAAAGTGGAAAGTGTTTAAGACGAAACTGTATACATCTTCCATAGGAATATTTTATCATAGCCTATTCAAGTAAACAAAATGACCAGACCAAGTGAAGTTCGTCTGGTATGTTATTAAAACCGATATTTTCTGCATACCGGGTCAGTATCACGAGGCATCATGAAAATACAACATTTTACCAAAAGTAATTATAATACGACCCAATTATATGAAAGCAAAGTGAAGTTGTATGAAAGGGTGTAACAATGTTGTCTTAACCTATATTTCCACTTTAAGGTTAACAAATACTGGTCCACATTTAATGCAACCTGCGATGATAGCTTACCGTTTTCTGTAAATAATAATTTAATAGAATGAGCTTATTTTATCAGTCAAGACGGGGTTATGTATTTAAACGCAAAAATCACAATTAAAAACTATATACCCATTATTTACTTTATAATTTTATTCATTTAAAGATAATATGTATCAGACGTCATAGAATAAAGGCTACAAATATAATATAATTACAATAAAAAAGTTATCATGTCTACGAAAATACAGGAAGTCGAAAGTGCATCAAGAATTACGAAGATACTGAAAAGATTTAACAAAGATTTTGAGTTTTCCATATTACAATTTTAACAGTGCTCAAAGGTAACATTGAAGCATTACAATTCCTATTTCATTTAATATGGGAAAATAGTATGTATTTCTCAAACAAATATTTAACTCATTATTAAAACAAAGTAATCATTTTGTTTAGCTAATGTTTTAGCTTTGGATATTATATATATATAGTTTATAGACATAGTTGATAATGTTTTGCTTAGCAGCTTTCCCTTCAAATACAGAACTATAATCGCTTTCAGCTAATTTTTTTACCCCAAACATATTTTAAATCCATAATATGTTTTCGTATTATCTATATTACCATTTATAACAATGTTATAGCTAAGCTATATTATCTAAAGTGGTATAACTATAAATATAAAATCTCCTAATTCGTTTACAAGTTAAATACATTTCTTGTCATAATTAAAACAAAATATTCGGATAATATAATACGAAATTATAATTAATGTTAAATTTTGATTATAATTAAATTATTATAATAATTAAAAGCCCGCATTAACTATATATATTTCATACAGAAAGCATTTTTGAATGAAGCGTTCATACACCTTCTAAACAAATTACAAAATAAGACAAAAATGAAACGTGATATGCAAAGGAACCAACAATAATATTTGCATCTAGACTATATTATAGGGAATAATAAGGAAACAATGAATAAGTGAGATTGTGTTTAGCCTACCTCATCATATTTCCCCTGATTTTGACAGAGAAGAGCGAGGTTATTCAGTTGCTTAGCGACATCCGGATGGTCGGCACCAAGAACCTAAAAGACGTGACAAAGTTCACCGAGTACATTATAACAACAAATCTCAATATATTATTATAATATATACTTCTCCAGCATATTTTACTCTCTAACCAAGAGCGCCATAGTGTAGGTAAGGTATATTGTACCGATATAATATGGCCAGAGCAGTAGTTGAGATTACCTTTTCACGGATGACCAAAGCTCGTTTGCACAAGGGTTCCGCCTCCTTGTACTTGCCGCGCTTGCCATAGAGGACGGCTAAATTGTTGAGAGTAGCCGCCACCTGTGGACACACATGAGATGAAGAGAATTAATTATTTATAGTTGACGACTGACTGTCGAGAAAAAGTGGGTAAATGAAACCAATCTACTATAATTTCACTTACGGCTGGATGTTCTAAACCGAGGGTCTTCTCGCGTATAGCGAGGGCATCGTTCAGCAGGTTGGCTGCTTCACGATACTTGCCTTGATCTCTGCAAAGCAAATGGTAAATTATTAATGGTCGTATAGTTGAAATAAGTATCTATTGTAGTTGCGTTATGAAATTATAATGTACATTACTCCCACGACATCGACTTTAAAATTAAAGCCAATATTTACGAAAATACATAATTATGTTATATTAAATATATACATACAGTTTATTATACAACTGATCATAAAATAATGGTATAACCCGGAGAGGAGAAGACCCACAATGTGCGCCTCAGTCAGACACAGAACGTGTTTATCGTTGTTATAATCATTGATTGCAATGTTATTTGTGTCTATAGTATTGGTTAAGCCCTGTGAATGCGTAGTCATATCGGTGGTAACTATTACTCAACTAAGTGAATTAATCTAATCCTGGTAAGCAGTGTAAAAATAATAGAATACGACCCTTTGACTATAATAACAACCTGTATGTACATTAATGACAAGGCACAAGGTACGCGTGTGCTGTCTACATGCATTAATGAGATCGTGTGGCATTGGGTACAGGTTAAAAATAATTGCACAGAAAAAGTAAGTTAGTAAAACAATAAATTATAACATCTAATGTGTATCAACTACTATGTTAAAATATGAGAGTATTGGGAGAGTGACGTTAGTTCAAAAATTTATATTTAATCAAAAAGTAAATAATGACTTATAAATACAATTTGAAGCACATACTAGATTACTAAGTGTATAAAAAATTAATACTTTCTCAAATATATTATATTTCAATCTACACAATCCATTTCTCATAGAAATGGTTATTGTCATGAGATCAGAACAATTAATAGTACACAATACGCAACTTTTAGTTTAAAAGATAAGGTTAACGGGATAACATGAACAATCAGTCGATGTCATGATTGAAAACGTTATGGATTGAACGGCTACGCTACAATATGAAGAAGCACACACTTCATGCATGTCCGAATTTAGCAACAATAAGTTGTGTTATATATTATTACTAGTGTCAAATAGTATTATTGAGACATATTGTAAGTCAGATATAAAAATTAAAAACTTGTTCGTAGGGGAGAAAATGTAAATTGCAAAACATGGAAAAAGTATTTCGATATTTCAAAACTACAATGAACATACAGTAAAATGGAATATTATTCTGGAACATAACATTGAAATAATAGTTTGGATATTAAATTAATTTCATCAATTATAATTATCTAAATTATTAGTCAACCATTTAAACCATGCATTAAGTACAACATACGGAATAAAACCTGAACAACAATGTATCGATTCGTTCCATTACTGACTTGAAATAATATTAATAACAGCACTGATGCTCTATATCAGAAAAGTAACAGTATAGACCATTATAACACATTAAGAATATTATAGCGAACTTTTAAACAATAAATTCAATCCTACAATTAATAAATTAAGCGTTAAATGTAACATTATTTAATTATTCATGGAGTTCTGCATTTCAAAATAAATAAAACAATATTTATCTAAAACAATAAATAATCTATAAAGAAAACTAAAATGAATAAAAAAATACAACACACACCTTTTACGAAAAGTAATTAATTAATAATCGACCATAAAATCATGATTATTCCTAGACATTTTGCCAAAGTTGTATTTGACTTTCATCTGGAGATCTTATCAATGTTTTACATCTTTTTCTCTGAACTTTACAAGTATTTCCCTATAGTTTTGCAATTTAAATAGATTTTTAATTTGTGAAGGCATATTTTTTAAAAATTCAGTAACCATCATTGATGAATTACACTAAAAAATATTAAGTAATTCTGCTGAAAATTTCCGAACAGGCCTCTCACAACTAGAAACAATAATACAGTTGAAGAGTTTTTTTAAACATGATTTTTTATACATTATTATACAAACAAAGAATTCATAATACAGTTTGCAATGATTGTCATCCCAAATAGATGCAGAAATAAAAACGAATAATAGCAACAAAGGACTTGACATTTCACACATGACATTATTTTATGTATTTAGATAAATACAGAACTGACAATAAAGTTTCACAGGACACTAAAAATATACCGAACATATTTCGTAACGTTTTCAAAGTTTTCATCGTTATATTTACTGTTAAAAAATACTTTTATTTAGATTTCTTCGAGACCAGTCTGACTTTCTTTGAGTACTAAACTTTTCCCAGCTTTTACAGAAAGTGACCAATTAAAAACCCTCACCTATAGACGAGAGCCAGTATATTGAGCATGGTGGCCACATCAGGATGGTCATGCCCACTGGTCCTCTCCAGATCCTCGAGCGCCTGCTTGCACAGTGGAACCGCCACCTCATAGCGGCCCTGCGAAGCGTACTGGATTACGAGGTTGTGGAGGGTGCGCAGGCGGGCGGGGATCTCGTAGCCACCGGAGGCTGCCTGGGCCATCGACACCGTCTGACTTTGAGACATCGCTGTCGATGGAAGAGGGAGGAAGGGGGGTGGGGGGTATGGGAGGAACTGTGTATATGCAGATCACTAGTTGGATGCTTAGGTACTCTGTCTCATTAAATATTTAAAGTAAATCAACTTTTAATCATTACTATTTATATAGTAACTGTTAATATATAGACAGTAATGATTAAAAATCAAGATAAAAATTTAGAACAGTAACAATTAAATGTTTGAGAAAGACTGAACGCAGATGGAAAATAAATATGAATATTAATTAATCTGTTGTTCAGATATAGTTAAAATATATTGCCACTAGATTTCAATTTGAGGGTTTTCATGGGTTTCTTATCATGAAATTAAAGTGTTTTCGAGGATGAGAATCTATTTTATGCATATGTATTAGTATTATATTATATTCTATGATAGTATAGATATATAATTTAAGTCAAAACTAATTTAAATAATGAGCTAACTCATGATAACCTCGAGATACTTTAAGTGGACATATTATGCAAATATTTACCGATAAACACCAAAAGCTAAAGGTACCTAGCTTTAACTTACTGCATTAAATTAATTTTATTATACAGAGTGATATTCGAACATAACAAAATACAAGTGATATCTGATGATCTATTTAGTTTGTATTAGGCAAACGTTAATTATTGTACACAGCTGTTCAGTATACTATAAGTACATATTTATCACACCAGGAGTCTCTAGCTATATATGCATATGGCACACTTCAACATATATATATTTCGTAACAAAGAAATATGGTCTCTATTATAGAATATCACTCACACTATAACTTCTATCTAATCTGTAGCTACACTAAAAATATGTAACAATTATGTATTATGCACAATATCTAATTTTCAACAAATAAGAATAAAAACAAGAATTTATACAGTATGGTTTGCAATACAAAATGACATTATTATAAAACGTGTATTTTAGTAAGTGATTAAAATCAAATGTGAAAGTTGTTATAAAAAAAGTGCAACTGATAGTTTACACTTTAAAATGTTAAATATATTGCTGTTTACAAATTGAGATCTGATTGCAGCATTTTGAAGACTCAATTCAATAAAATCTAAAAATGTTACTTTAAGATTTGATAAAAAATAATAACTAACAACAACGTTTCCTATTGATTTTAACAATGTTGTAAATATTTTTGCTTTGATGTCATCCTTTATGGTTTACTTATTTGGCATGGTTGTCGTTTCCTTTAACCTGGAAATGCCTCACGTAGCAAATCTGCTACATAGGGTTTGCGGGCATATAGCATAGGTATAAATTGTTGAATAACCTCAAATACCCACCGTAGCACTTTATCTAGTAACTGAGTATACTTTTAGTGAACCAAATCGATATTTATTGTTTTAGACATTTTGGCGAGCATCTCAAACGTCAAGCATGACAGAGCAAGAAAATGTAAGTGTCTTCTTTCGTTCATTTATTATATAATATGGGTATTAGCATATCAAAAAATACATTTCCGAATGTTTATGACATTACC
The DNA here is from genome assembly GCA_034780555.1 of Coelogynopora nodosa. Taxonomy (NCBI): domain Eukaryota; kingdom Metazoa; phylum Platyhelminthes; order Proseriata; family Coelogynoporidae; genus Coelogynopora; species Coelogynopora nodosa. The sequence continues at coordinate 21,783 of JAUZND010003899.1, forward strand.
AATACAATGAAATACTAACATTGATTTTTTACAGATTTAAACGTCCCTTATTTGAACAAAATCATTTTGTTACAACGGGCATTTATTGTCACAACAAATATTTTGAGCAAATATGCTACAATCGAAATCCTATTAATTTATCTACAATATATCATAGGATATAGATAGTACAAAAAAAAAATTAATGTTATGTTATTTACATTTCAGATAAGACATTCCAGTAAATCTAAGGCTAATGCTATTGCAAAATTGAATGATAATTTATTAAATTTAATGGATGGTAATGATAGCTATGATGGGGAGGACAATATGGACAAATCGGACGAAGAGGATACTGTGCTGCAAACAATATGACAGATTTTAGACAACGAGGACCAAGCAGGTAGATACCATAATTTAATTTAACTTTATTTAAGATAGAAATTATTATTATTTTAAAAAACATTAAATCACACTTTCTGTATGTACAATACATTGACACTAATTTTGCTATTTTTCACAGAAGATAATGGTCCACCTTCTGACAATGATGACGACCACCACGAAGATGATTTACAAACTCAAGATTGGCGGAGGAAAGAGTTCCACTCTCCCCAAGATACATTTAATAAATATCTGACAACTCCAAAGAAGCATATGACACCACATGAAATTTTTAAACAATACATTAATGATGATATACTTATAAATATATGAGAAAAAAGCAAAAATTATATAATAATTTTTTCAAAAATAATTTTCTCCACAAATTTTAAATAGCAATCCCCAAAGAAATTGAACAACTCATTGGCTTGCTGTTCAAAATGGGCATAATAAAAATGTCAAATGTAAGAGACTATTGGGCCTAAGACACGTACTATGAGCCAATTGCCTTAATAATGGCCAGAAATTGGTTACAACTCCTTTGTCATTTCATTCATTTTGTGGATAATGAAAGTGAAACTGTCGATAAAACAGATAAGGCTTGGAAGATCAAGCCATTTCTGGGTGCTAACCGTGAAAACTGTCTGAAAATGGAACCAGAGGAACATCAAAGCGTTGACGAGATATCTATTAGATAAAAAGAGAAAAAAGGTCCAAGACAATACAACCCTGAGAAACTCAAAAAGTGGCACTTTACATTATTTGCCAGGGCTGGGTCCTCTGGTATTGTCCACGATTTTATGCTGTATAATGGCTTAACCAAAGAAAAAACCCGATGAAATTGGTGTTGTTGGCGACCACGTACTAAACTGTGTGGAAACATTGCCAGAAGGAGTGCCAATCAAAATATTTGCGGATAATTATTTCGTGGAATTACGACTAATTAAAAAATTGCAGACCAGAGGTCACCACTTTACTGGCACCTTTAGGTACGGTCGACTTCGTCCTCCATCCAAATCAGATAATACAATGCGAGCTCTTGGAAGAAGTACGTCAGATACATGGATTCTACCAGAAGGCAATATCATAGTATTTAAATGGTGTGATAATAGATCAGTGTATACTACATCCACATATACTGGATGTGAACAAACTACCCAAGTTCATCGATATAACAAAAACGAAAGGGTATATGTTGAGGTCACATGCCCATATGCCCGAATACAACAAACATGGGGGTATTGATTTAAACGATGGTCTATTACAAATTTATAAATTTCATTTTCGGAGCAGCAGATGGCCACTGTATATCTGACACCACATGATTCATGTTGCGATTGTCAATGCATGGATTTTACACAAAAGGTATGCCACTCTTTTTAGGGGGAGGATGTAATGACCCTGGAAATATTTTAATTTTCAATCGCAGGTAGCCGATGATCTCGTGAAACTGAAAAAAAAACATGGGAGGCCCACCTCTTTCAATGAAATACTGCTTCCATCTCGTATAGAATATCAAGTAGTAATGTGACTTTAAACAGTGTACAATATGACCGGCTTTATCATTTCCCTTTTTATAAAGAAAAACATGTTAGATGCAGCTTATGTTCACCTATGACCATTTTTACACACTTAGATTGTGTGAAATGCGATGTCACTAAAGACATCACTGTGCATCACTAAAGACAAAAAACTGTTTTGACAGATACCACCACCAGTGATCTGTGTCTATCTTGTGTCAACGGAACTATTGTATGTACCTCCTAGGTATTACTATACTATTTTAACTATTACTATAACTGTTAGAGAATTCCATTATTATGTGACTAATTGTTTATTGACATCTGAATAAATTATGTTCATCGTCATTTTTTTTGTTTTATTTCTTTTATTTAGAAGTTTTATAGTTACCCTGTGTTTATTTAGTCTCCCCATGTAACATACAGTCGATTTACTGGTTTTTGCTAAACAATTGTTCAACGATTCTTTTATCTAAGTACATATATTGTTGGTAAAATATAGTACAATGAAATATGAAAGGAGGAAAGTTTATATGATGATTTGTATGTTAACAATTTACTTACTAATAGTAATGATACCTAATGAATGGATATTTTGAAATTTTAGATTTAAATACATTTAAACAAATAATAATAATAGTGATGAGTTAAATATTTAATATTAACAAATAATATTAATGCTAAAATGACAATACAACAACCATTTATAAAATTAAAACTAAAACATTTTAATTAAAACAACTATTAAGGAGATGTCTCATGTAATTATGCCTTAATAATTTAATAAAACGAAATAGTATATTATTCATTAAATGATATTTCAAAATGAATACTTTACTTTTTCATTTATGAAAAAGTCTGAAATCTGGGATATTTTACCTTATTTACAACATTGAGACTAAGTGCCTTTATGGGCTTGAATTATTCTCTATTAATATACAATAAAATTATTTTTATTCTTGAATAAGTTAAAGAAGATAATATTTGTTTTTTAATAGTTGAAAATGTTTATATAAAAATATTTGGTATAAAATATGGAAATAATATAAAAGGTTAGTGCAGGGTTCCCACCCTTATTTCATCAATTTACTTACTAATAGTAATGATACCTAATGAATCATATGTACATATTTCATGTATTTTGAAAGGCATGGATTTTATGAATATATTAGCATTATACATCAACAGATTTATATTGATTTCAGCTAACCATGTGCAAAATTGATGTGAATGCGGTGCACAAGTCAATTGCTAAAATTTCCGGGAATGATAAGGAAATCAGATCTAAATTCTATACAAAGCTGCAGGCTGTAACAAAACATTGGCTGCCAATTTATCTGAATACAGTCTTGCTTTGGCCAGTAGAAATTTATAATTTCTTAAAGGAGAAAGGACATACCCTATCATCAACACCCATTAAAATAGGGATATTGTGTATCCATAGATATATTTGAATTCTAATTCTTACCTAACAATAACATCAGCATTTGAAAACTTTATATATATCGTACAAGTATTATATTCTATGAAAATATGTCAATTAGGCCTAAATCTATAAATAATACAAAATTAAGTATGTTATCATAATATTGTCTTCATATTTGCAGTAGAAATGCATGTGAATGAAATATGTAGCATGTGTCCATACTACATGAAACATGGATCTCTCGTTCTTTACTATTAATATAAACAAAACAAATGGTTATAAATAAAGACAAGTAATGGTCACTGTGAGGAATGCAAAAGAAAAATCAATAAAATTTAAAGTTTATTACAATTAATGCAAAATAACCAAGCTTTCACCTTTCATCAAGAAGGCATAATCATGGTGTGAATATTACAAAAAGCTTGGTTATTTTGTATTAATTGTAATAAACTTAAAATTTTATTGTGGTTTTTCTTTTGCAAAGAAATGGTTAGCTTTACATATGTGCATAAATTGATACCACCAAAACCCAAAGTAGTAAATCAGATATATGTCATACCTAAATCATTGGTTACCACGACAAATTTTTATTTAAAAAAATATTTTGGGGTGTGATATTGACTATAGATCCTAGAAATAATAATTTGAATTGCATGCCTTCACTCCTTGGTCATTCCCGGGTTAATTCAATCGAATACTAATTTTTAATGTTGTTGTTGTGCTTTGTATACATTTTGTAGTCGTGATTGAGGAATATAATAGGATCCCTCACTTACCAATATAATATATATATATAATATATATCTATGTATATATGTCAATATTAGATAGAGATGTTTCTAGAGAGAGATGGTTACTAGTCAACAATCAGCTGCTAACTCTAGTGGCATCAAATAATCACCAACAAGTTGGTAACTAAGCTAATGTCATGTTGGGAAAACAAGTATAACAGGCAAACCATTGAGTATGATGTTTCACTAGCTAGGGAGTTGAGTCTAACAAAAACGAACGGATCAATACTGCTAAATAGATCCACTAATATCATACTCATAAACGCTATAAAAACACAACTGTTTAACTGAAATGTATGGTTCAACATATATGAACATCAAATTCTCGCACAATCCTTTATCAAGTATATAAGCCGCTGCTCTGTCATTTTAGAAAATTATGCGGGAATCTGAATGAACAGCACATAAAACTATAAAGGTTTGTAGTTTTAAGCACAATGACATTGCGGTTGAACTATAAGTAGGCCTTGCAACATTTTAATTTTTAATGAAAAATATATTACATCTATGTAAGTCACACAGTCTAAACATAGAAAACACAAAAATAAATTAAAAGGACATTAATTGAAGCATATATATTATTGCATCCAATTCTTTAATATATTTGAATCCGTTCAGGAAATGAAAGACAACAATATATATGAAGCAATTATGTGTTTAGATTAATCAATATAATATATTATCTATTTAATATGCTGTATTTTGTCTTTATAATGCAAAACCATAAATGTATAAGCTTCCAAAAAATCATGAAGATAGTAACACACTTTCTTATATGAATTAGTGTGATCGTAAAATATGTCACTATTACAGATTAACCAAACAATAGCATGAAATGTGGTTCTAATCTTGTATAGGCCTATCCTGTTAATAGTATATATAATAATAATATAATCATAAATTTAATAAATCATTCACGTTCAGTTAATTTTGTTTATATTTTGATTAAATTAGCAAATAAATGCAAGTAAAAACAATTTGTTGAGCATCGTTTAACAGTTTTATTAAAATACTAATGTTCTGGTTCATCTTATGATCAATTGATTCGAACATAATGGATGGACACGGTAAACATGATTAGGTTAAATAAAGTTCATCACCTTGACTACGTATACAGTAACATGGTTACCTTAAATAAAGCCTACTATCTACTTCTTTATCAGTGCGGATATTTTAATCACAGTTTCAATAGGTATTACAAAAAATATAAATAAACATAGGTTGAAGTTTAGAGAACAAAAGAATAAAGTTTAAAAAATATGGTCATCTTTATCCTCGTATTCTTTACCTGTACATCTACTAAATCAACTTTTCAAATAAATACAAATAAAGATAAATTAATTATCATTGATTTAATCAAAATAGAAGGATTCAACTCACCATCATGCTCCCCATCCTCGGGAAAGAGGTCAGAGCCCTTGTCAGCCGCAGTAGGTGTCCCGGCGGCCTCCTGGTTGCCATTGGCTCCACCGCTACCGGCGGTAGGCGGCTCGTCATATTTGCGCATCTCGTTCATGAACTCAAGGTGCTTCTTCTGCTCCTCCATCTCCACCAGCGCCTGTTCACTCTGGTGCTGACGGGACTGCGAGATTGTCAGCTCGTCACGAAGCCATGAGTTCTCCTGACATAGACGGCGCACCTGTCAGGCGCCATGTGGAGAAAAAATAGTTATATGGATGAAAACATTTCAAGTGAACACCACCCATTGATAGATTGTTTTGTTGGCCGTGCGCTGTTCATCACACATAAAGCATCATGGAGTTCATAACTACATATCATTAATAGTAATTATTGTAATAGTAAATAAAAATAATTGTTACTAATATTTTTTGTATGCTAAACAATATAATCTGCCAAACAATCAGAATCCAAATGCCGCAAGTATCGCATATTTGTGAAAATGTAAATGCACGTCAGATGCTCGTAAATACGGTAAGTAAAATTAAATTTACTTACAACTTGAACGTGCTACTTTTCAATGTGTGATATTTTATTTTTTTAAGTTTCATTGAAAAGTTAATAATTACAGGTTACACACTTCGTGTTAATTCGATAATAACAAACGTGCAAAAAAATTTACCTAGGATATGAAGATTACTACGTTCGAGCAACCCTTAATTCTTAAACAGCAGTAAGAACCGTAGGATACAGTATACTGAACATACAAAAACGTATTATTGTGAAGGCCAATTGACAATGCCATCCGATACTGATCATATTTATAAACAAAAAGCGGAGATATCTTTTTTAAGATCGTAAATAAACTAAATTAGTTCAACAAATAATTACATGTATATTCTAAATTTATATATAATCAAAGAATATGTCAAGAGCTAACATATAATATAACTTAGCAAAACTAACTGAACCAACCTGCCACCGCAATTTTTGCTTCTCTGCTTCAATATGCTGCAAGTACTCAGAAAGCGCCACTGTGATTTCCGCCTCTTGAAGACCCAACTGAACCTTCTCCATAGATCGCTCGAGCCGCGGTATTTTCTCCACAACTTCGATCATGGCAGTGTCATCGCCGGTTTCACTACCACCACCACCGTCAACCATCGTTGGATGCTGGTGACGCAAGCCCTCCAACTCTTGACGGTGATCGGTCTTGACCGACTCCAAGACGACCATTACTCGACGTATGTTACCCATAATCTCCTCCTGTGAAGGAGACGGTGTCACCGCTGCTGACATTTCGGTCATCTTCCTCTTACTCTCGTTCGACCGAGATTACACCACTAGACTCAACTCAGAATCTCCGATTTCAATGTGATTTGCCAGCTCAATAGAGATCACTGATTTACTTGGGGTAAATTATTTTGCAGTGTTGTGCTCTCCACCTCAAACGCCGACAACGAACTGATAAGATAGTAAAAATAATAATATCATGGTCTTAATCAACATTAAAGTATTAATTCAAATTGTATAAGGTTGAATGTAATACAAATTTTAATAAATTATTAAAAACAAAAGTCGCACTAAAAGTTAACGATTACAAATATAGAATTACAATTAAAAAAATCATTAAATCTGATAATGTATTTAAATCAGATGAATTGTTTGTCTGATGAACTTACTTTCATAAATACATGATAGATAAAACATAAATTTAAATTAGCTATAAATAATTGAACCTCCCAATCTAAGCTATGTTATTATCATACTTCTCAACTGCATGAATAAGGCTCTGCTTAGAATTGTTGGTGAAATATAGAAATATTTTATAAAACTTTTTTGATATATAACTAAAAGTGATTTAGACTAACTAATGACATGATTGTAGCATTTTAAAAAAATATTTGAATTTATATGAGTTTGCATAAATAATTGCTATATTAGGTATATTAAACGATATAACTACATATTTTTTAATAAAAAGTTATTAAAAATTGAGTCAGAGTGGTATTACATAATAAATAATATATATATATAAATTAATCAAATTCAATAAGTTTTTCAAGCTATATATAAGACTAACTAAATTATAAGAATTTTCTATCTGTTCCAGCATTCGGGAAACCTATTTATATAATAAACTAATAGATATTTTAAAATTATATATCAACATGTATTGTAGAAAACACTTTTTTAAGTTGACATATATGCTCAAAACCTATATTGCAGCAGTGGCCTTTAAATAGATTGCAGAATAAAAATGTATTGAATATTTTGCACAAATAAATATCCAATGAACAATGAAATTTTTATTCATTTCAATTATATATTGTATAGGAAGTTCATTTGAATGAATTGAAAATATTGCATGCAAATACATATATCATAATAATTCATGTTACTTAATATATTACGCTTATTAAAATGAGTACATAACAATGGTTAATTAGAAGCTTTAATAAAGGTATAAAAATTATAACAGGCTGGTAGAATTATTGTCTAACAAGATAATGTAAAAAATGTACTAGCATGCTAGACAAAGTCATAGTTTGGTTAAAATTGTAATGAATTTTGGGTATTAAAACATATTTTGACTCCAGAAAATACTACTCATTAAATATTAAGTTGCATGCTTTCTTCAATTTCATAAAATATATTATACTTTATCTAATGTTATATAAAAAATATTTAGTACAGTGAAACATTAGTATATAAAGAAGAAATAACTATTTTATGCATTTCTTGGATACAGTATGATAGACCTACAACATATAATCAAAATGGTAAGTTGTACTTTGTGACACATGCTAAGTCAAAGCCAAAAAAGAAATCAATAACCAAAAAAATATTATATAATTAAATAACTTCAATGAAATTAATATCATATGTATGAGGTTTAGAATCCTTTGCAACATGTTTGAATCAATTTTAGAATGTAAAACAATAACTTCATATAATAAACAACTAAAAAACATGATGATAGAAGAACAAATATTCCTAAATATTTTCAAAAATTGTTAACAGCAAATTTTGTCTTAGAAATAATGTGATCAATGCATTTAAATCACTGATTATCAAAATTAGTTAAATCAATAATAAATACTATAATTATTATTAAACTAATAGAGTTGTATTTTTTATGAAATTAAAATAAAAGAATGTTATGAAATTCTATGTATTGCATTTCTTGTTCAATTTCTTTATTTGCCTAACCCTAACCCAGCCATATAATCTCATGGTATATAGTATTGACTATCATGGTTATTACGATTTATTATAAATTTATATTAGAGAAATGACTATTTATAAAATGTTAACACAGATAAATTTAAATAGTACTATATAACAAAAACAATTAATGTAACATTAAGTATATAAGTATTAGGTGTGCTAACATTCAGAAGTCTAAATCCCGGACACTCAGAGATGGAAAAGTATAATGCAGTACAGTCAAACAGTATATTTTAGGGTCCCCTAACTAGGGTGTAGGATCAAGGCTTCTGGTGTGAGGTGAGGGAAATAAAGCCATAAGGAAAATTATTTAGTTATGTAGTAAACCATAAATAGGCTATTATTGTACATAGGAGAAGTATATGGAGGTAATGTCCTATTTAAGTATCATAAAAAATAATACAAAGTCATATTTTGTACTTTTATTATATTTTTATGTAAATGATATAACATACAGATATGAAAGTTAAAATTATTTTTAAACATAAAGATATATAGAATAAATACAGATATGGATAGATATCATCTAATTTTCAAGAAATTTTAAAACTCAATTATATCAATTGTATCAATTAAATGGCCAAAAGTATTATAAGAAAATTTTTGATTTCAATATATTTTGAAATTTTAGATTTAAATACATTTAAACAAATAATAATAATAGTGATGAGTTAAATATTTAATATTAACAAATAATATTAATGCTAAAATGACAATACAACAACCATTTATAAAATTAAAACTAAAACATTTTAATTAAAACAACTATTAAGGAGATGTCTCATGTAATTATGCCTTAATAATTTAATAAAACGAAATAGTATATTATTCATTAAATGATATTTCAAAATGAATACTTTACTTTTTCATTTATGAAAAAGTCTGAAATCTGGGATATTTTACCTTATTTACAACATTGAGACTAAGTGCCTTTATGGGCTTGAATTATTCTCTATTAATATACAATAAAATTATTTTTATTCTTGAATAAGTTAAAGAAGATAATATTTGTTTTTAATAGTTGAAAATGTTTATATAAAAATATTTGGTATAAAATATGGAAATAATATAAAAGGTTAATGCAGGGTTCCCACCCTTATTTCATTATTTTTACTTAATTTTTCCAGGAATTTTTAATGATACTTAACTTGTGCATTAAATACAATTTTTTCTTTCAAAATGGCCTTCTCCTCCCTTATTAGCCATCAGCATTTAATGATTGCACTTTTGAATTCTTTTAACCAATGATGACATTGCTATCTTAATTTTATGGTATGCCAGACAGCTGGTTAAATTAAGTCAACTAAACATAGAAGCTTTAAAATTACTTTAATCTTATTGGCTAATAAAAACAATCTTAATGCAGTAATGGCCAGCTGAGAAGTAATATTTATATACTCAATAGCTTGCTACATGACATTAGTTGGTTGTTTTTATTATGTTTTTTGACATTATTGCTTTACTGTTAAAATTGTTTTATAATTTAGTGATATTCAGGGTGGTCAGATAGCATGACTAATCTATATATAGTTATATCTAATGAAAAACATTTCATAAATAATATGCACATTTTATGAAAAGTTTATAAAAAGAATATATTTATAAAATATTTATACAAAAATCTATTTTTTTAATTGTATATTTGTATCAATAGTTATATATTTTAGAATGAATATGTGTATGTCAAAAAATATGAAGTTTACTTAGTTATTTTATTATTTAATAATATTTTATACTATAGTATAATATTTATTAACTAAATGACATGTATAATAAATTATATATGCTATGACTTACCTTCAACATATATTCATTGATATATAATAAGCTGCAGAATTTATGTAAATATATATGTATTGCCTATAAATTTTAAGCAAGAATAGGTCAACTGCCCCCATGTTTGTTGTATGTCACAACAAAACTCATTGTGTTAATGTCTACCAATTAGCAAGACTATATAAGATATACAAAGAGTGTGTTCATATTCACTGAGTTAAACAAATGAAAATGATTAATTATGATTATCTTATATTATATCATTATTATGTAAATGATTATATTACCAAAACATATTAACCCTTTGACACCGGGATGACGCGACGTTCGTGTCATTACAAAAGTGTCTCTCTGCACCGGGTGCCGCAAACACTGCGTCATTTGACATACAGTCGTTTAATGGCTTTCTAAAAATAAACTACATACATTCTAAACAAAATGGGTTGACAATACCCGGTGCCCAGCGACCCTT
>JAUZND010003900.1:0-12004 GCA_034780555.1 Coelogynopora nodosa
AAAAATATATATTTTATAAATAAAAATTTTAACTGAGCATGTTATCAAATACCGGGATTTTAGAACTGAAACCGGGATACCTAAATTTGCTCTTCAAACCGGGACTGTCCCGGCGAAACCGGGATAGTTGGCAGGTCTGGCATTTATCTGCATATTGCAAAAAGCTCATCCAATTGAGCTGAGTTAAAATTGTCAAATACAGACTAAATATTGAACAAAAGTATTTTCAGAATATATTTATTTTTTAATTGGTCACCTTCTATTAAAAAATTATTTCATTCTTTGAAATATTTTACAGGCTATCGAGACAGTTTCGTTTAATTCTATTGAGTTTATTACAGAGGTTAAAGTATATTGTTAGTGAGTATCTAATGTTAAATTATATATCATCAACTTAGTAATGCTCCATCCGGTTGGCTACATCCTACAGGTAATCATTACCGCTTTAGATTCTCTTAGCACTTCTGCAATAGGTATTTATTTAGCATGATTGCCAAGAGCACCTACATAGTGGATTATAATACTATAGGCGTGCATAATCTATAAAACCAGTCTTTTAAATACGTGTTTTTGTCAGTGTTAATCTACAATTTTTGTCATATTTTAAAAATATTTTTGTAGATCTCGGCAAAGTTAATAAAAAGCACTGGCTTTTAATGATAATGTATTTATTACGCACATTTTCGGAAGAGACTTCCCTTTTCAAGCGATAGAAATGTAATGTACAAGAAAAGTACAATAAATTTACGCTATGCCTGTCACTACATTTATTGTACATTTCTATCGCTTGAAAAGGGAAGTCGCTTCCGAAAATTTGCGTAATAAATACATTATCATTAACAGCTTTTTGCCAGTGCTTTTTATTAACTTTACCTAGATATATCTTACCCATGCTGTTACAGGAAACCTACCGCTAGTTATTTATATAGACTTGTTCGAACAGTTGGTATACAAGAAGTTTTAGGGCTGCAAGTTGAGTAATCTTGGAGGTACATCGTTCAAAGACAAACAGAGAGCCACACACAATATTTCACTATTATGGATGAGTTACATAAAGTTGCATAATCGACAACACACATTCGAATTCACACAGTCTAGGTATAGGTGTTCGGTCAATAATGCCTTACTGTCTGAAGATCCTTTGGTGAGATATAACGTCTTTTTATTACACGTATTTACAAACCTGTTTTCTAAATTACGAGAATAAAAAATATTTTAATCCTAAAAATAGAAAATAGGCTATGTGTGGTTGTGGTATAAAACACATTAACATAGTAGACTATAAAATCAATTCCAGTCACGAAATACTAATATTATGGCCGGAGTTACCCTGGTAAGCAGACGTTGGTCCTCAATGGGAGTGTAGATTGGAACACAGATGGACTTATCAGTAAACACGAGATCGCATCGATGTGAGGCTTGTGAAGGACAGAAATCGGAACTCCTGGGATACCTGCGTGTTTTGAAAAAATGGGGGAAAATCAGGAAATACCAGGAGCACTTTAGTAACGATCTATAATAAAAATTGAACCTTATTAGTGGATAACATGGTGTGAAAAGTTCGTACCGACTTTTGTGCATCATGAAATTTACGAACGTTTACACGCTGATGTATTCTGATGCCATTTTAAAATTACATTAATTTCGATGTCTTGAGGATGAAAGTACATTTAATAACGTACAAATAAAAGAGTACAAATATCTTTTGGAATCATTAACCTTAAAAACAGAAACAATGAAATTAACTACAAAAAAATAGAAGTTGTAATGTATAATATAATACACATAATTTCCTAATATTGTACAATGAATGATAAAGGAGCAGTAACAGTAATTAATGGATCATAAGGGCTAAATAAATAGGTAATGAGTGATTTACTGAAAATTAAAAATAGAACAAAATTTGTCATAAGCGATATAAAGCATTTTTCAAAGCAAATAAACTTCAAATCTACAACACATTGACAATGTGTGCGAGGCAGGGCATAAAAACTCACACAATCTTGGCAATTGTATCCCTCTCCGCATCCCACAGCGCCAACACACATCCAGATGAAGAGCGTACAAACGCCTTCACTCGCATAACACCACACGCATTGTCGACCGACGCAAACAAGACCTCCACCCGGCCTTCCCCCTGCACCACCATCTCTTCACCCTCAAACAACCCCGTCAAATCCCGGGTGAGCAGCGGGAGTTCACCAACAACACCACCACCACGACGTCCCGACAAGCGAGACACGATCACAGGTGGCTGCCTACGTTTGTTGCAATCGTTACCGCTGCCACCTCGTAGTGTCCGTGCTCTAAGGGGTCGACCGGGAAACTGATTCCAGCGCGAATCCGTCAGTTGGCCGCCAGCGGAGGAGCCACGCGACGTGGTTAGGCTTTGAGCCAGACAGTCTACAGACTGTGATGCTGTCAAGAGTGAGACTGTTGTAGTTGACGAGGCCAATGCGGGTGTTGTTGAGGTGGAGGTAGGGAGACGGAGGACGGTTAGGTGACGATTGTCGTGAAACACTAGCAGGTGGCTATGTGATTGGCCGAGAATTTGAGAGTCGAGCGGGAGATTTGATTGGTCGACAAAGTCAGCTATGTGAGGCGCCATATTGCCGGCCACCTCGGCTAGGGTGGGTCGAGCCGGTCTGAAAGTGAAACAGCATAATAACGTAATAACTGTCTTTCCATACATTGTGATATTATAGAAATGTTATTATACCATACTAGTATTAATCGCGTTTACTAAACGCTACCGTTTTTTACATATCAAAATCTCGTTGATTTAACAACGAAGTTGTGAATGGTAGAGAATAGTTATCAAGGAAATAATTAATCTCCACTGGCCTGGGTCTGTTGTTTCTAACAACGAGGTGTCAATTAAATTATAACATTTAATTATTTATGTTATTTGGATGGGTTTTATATATATTTGAATTGAACATTATAACAATCGTATTAACTGTTCAACTTAAAATATACATTGAAGACAACCGACTCACCAAAAAGGTCATAAAAGTTTCAGTTCAAGAAACACTCGCAAAAAATGAAATCTATATTTTCGAAAGAATTTGACATTCTTGAAATGTATGAGAATATTTTTTAACTAAGCGAATGTCAGTTATTTTAAACAGTTCATTTTTTATCTTTCAAAAACAGATTAACAAGTATTAATTTATATTTGTACTGTATTCTACCATTGACAACAAAGTTCACTGACATGCTGTATATATAATGTAACTAATAGTAGACAGATAAGATAGATATCAGTGCCATATACATAATGACGTTATAACGAAACAATATACTCTAATAGTAACATAGACTACATGATACTTTAATCCGTCGGATTATGAAGCAGCATATACACCAATTTTCTATTAAATCGATTAGAGGTCAAGTACATTGTTTTTATCTATACGCTGAATTAAAATGAAATATTTTATAATTTTACACTGAGTTTAATATAGATTTATCAACTTAATCTTTTAGCTTATTATAAATGAAGATTTTAGACGTACTTCTGTTATAGAGTATCCATGTTTAAAACATTATAATATTTTTTTATATTAATAAAATATATATATAAATTGATACTAAATAATATCTTAAATAATTTAATTACTTCATTTAATATATGCATTATAATTAACCAACCCAAAAAATATGAAACAACAATAAAAAAAAGTTTAAAAGACGCTGTAGACTTCAAAATAAATTTTTTAAACTAAATTTAAACAACATGAAGCTTAAAAATCATTTTCAAATTGTAAAAAAATACAGACAGTCAATAAAATCAGAAAATATTAACCTCAAATAGAGTTAGTCAATTTAATGTGTATGTTACTCTACTTTAAATATATTATATAAATAAAAATTGTTGTAGCATACAGCTGGAACAATAAGTTTACCTTTACATATCATAATGTATGTATCAAAAACCCGCGACATTCATATATAATTGAATTAAAAGTACGCGAGGAGTTTTATCCCCTAAATTAACACACAATTCTAAAAGGAAAATACATATTACTTTATGTTACCAAATAAATAGCAAAAAGGCAGTTAACAAATCTATTTTCTAGCATCCATTTAGATTACAAAAAAAATTAAATCACAACAAAAGCCACGAAAAATTAAAATGAGAATAAAATTACAATTGAAATCATGAAAATTAAATTATAATATCATCAAATGTCATAAGTGACTATATATTATTGTAATATTTTATAGTTCTAATGATATAATAAAAGGTAATAATAAATATTATGACAATTAAATAATTAATAAATAATTAAATAAATTAAATAATTAAGATAATTGTGCTGGAGAGTCGCCAAGAGTCGGCCTCGACTCGGCGGCAACAGGTGAACAGGTGAAATAATAAATAATAATAATTTAAATGTCTAAATAGCAATGTCTGGTTAATATCCGTCAAACATAAAAAAGTAATCTAAAGAAATATGATATTAATAATAAACGAAATACAAACAAATTGAGAAAAATTATAACCGGGTATACCGAAAACAAAAATGTCAACTGTCTCTTAGTGAAAAATTTGGGAATCTAAAATGCTATCTTCATATCTAATCAACAGTGGATTAGTAATCTAGTCTACTATATTTATTTACTATATATATAAAAAAATAATATATAGATAATGTAAGTATCCCAAATAATACCAAATTCACATAAAGTATGAAAAAATAACATTATTATTATAAATCATGTTCAAGTATACTTACATGTGGAAAATCCTTTTTTATCTATTTTTATGTATTTCATATTATTTTTATTATGGTTATTTAATATAGTGAATAGTTGTTCTAAATAAAATACTGATTAATTGTTCTAATTTATGTCACTGATAATGTGACTACCTTGTATATTAGACCTTTTGTACATTGTAAATATATTAATGGAAAATTATTAACTACAAATTTCTACCATATGCTTATAGTGTATATATAAACTGAACTAAAAATCATCTTTTATTTGCTATTGAAACATGTATTGTGAACAGTCTCTGAACTGTAGCTATAAATTATAATACGGGGCATCAACAGAGGGGTCAACAAAGGTGTCAAAAATGGCTGTAGCTCACCTTCAATACCCAACGAGCCAACAATTCAATAAAGGATTACCTACTGACAAATGTTACCAGTAACTAATAAATGGTTTAGTGGATAAGAGACCAGTGTAAAATAAAAGCCCCAGTGAATTAACAATCCATATAAGTGAAGGACCCCTTTTGGAGGTATTATACATATATGTTTTAATACAACATTTAGGGTTGCCCTTTTGTTTCAAAAACAAGAATTTCCGGTTCCCCAAAAAATTTCCCGGTTGAAAGAATGCATTAAAATCGCACCATACATGATTGATATTTTGATTAAAGCAAACTAACGTAAATGTGAGCAAAAAATGTATACAGAAATGTTTCATTTTAAAGCACTACTAAAGCGAATACGAGCACAAATTGTGCAGACAATAATACACTATTTCACAGCATTGAGAATTCTTTCCCCTTGGTAAGCCAAGACTTTTTTAAATAATTCCCAGTAGCACTCTTTGCCTTTGTCTCTTTTCTCAGTGCATTGGACTTGGTTATTAAATTAAGCAGATTTTTTGACGTTTCAGCAGCTTCAGCACAATTGTCTGCTTGAAGGAAAAGATTCCGTGACAGAGCGGTCATAGGCTACTTGTGATATCCTCTTTGGTTTTGTTCATTTCTGCTTCCTTCGCTTTCCTCTCGGCAGCATTCTGGAATGCTGATTTCGATGCTTTCTTTTCTTCCAGGTAGGCTGAATATTGATTACAAGCAACAAATGCTGATTGAAGGAATTTCGAATTGATATCAATCATAGTAATTCCACCAACCTGTAAGAGAATAGCATTAAAGAGTTTTCACTACTTTAATTATAACTAAATTAGTTAAAGTTAGTTATTATGTTAGTTATAAAATAATTGTATGTATATGTTTAAATTAACCCGTATTTGTTGTTGTTTGTTGATAATGAATCTATTAAAATACATGTATGTAGGTTATGTATGTGGCTTATGTGATTTAGATGATCACAGATCAATCTTTATGCAATCAGTGCAGGTCCTTACATATTAGAATTTCTTTTATTAGCAGAATTAAAGTTAGAATTTCTTTATTAGCAGAAAATCCCCCTTTCAACAGAGGACTGGCCATGCTACAAAATGCAAAGTGGTTCAACTACAATCCACAAATGTCTGAATTCATTTCTACTGGCAAGATGAGAATACCAAAATTCATCAACCTTTTCCTGTAGATCTATCGAGTAGCATTTAAAGCATAATACCAAGAAATATAATATAGGTATACAAACTATTTATAATGACTTTTCCTTAATTATTCCTTTTCAACCATGTTTTAAGGAGTATTCCCAACCAGGAATGCTAATTTCTAAATTTAAGTATTTTTCCATGTTTCCCAGTTCAGTTATTAATAATTAAATATAATCAATCATTTATATTTAAAAAAATCCCAAATAAAAAATGATAAAATACATTAACAACTATTTTATTCCTACATGTCTTTAATTTTAGTTGTAATAAAGTAATGTTTATAAAATATTTATTGTTGTAATATATTTTATTAAAACTAAAAAATAGTTATAAAAAATAAAGTTTCCTATTATTAAAATATTATAATAGTTTGTTATATTAATAACAACGAGTATTATAAATAAGAGATATATAAATTATTGCTGGATTAACAATAATACATAAAATTCCTTGATCAACTGGGTTTAGAAAGTAATTGTCAAATTAGAATTAGCTGTTATTGAGTTACAATATTCTGACTATTTAGTTAGACCAAATTAAGTATAACATATCCCAAAATGAAATTTTTAAATTGGTATTTCCAAAATAATTCTGGCTAATCAGAAACAGGTAAAGTTTAGAATAATAGTAAATTATAATATGTCACACAACATTTACAGATAAAAATAATTAATAACATTATACTATAGACTCCTAGCTACTATCTGATAATCCCTATTTATAATCAGGTATGGCCACTGCAGCTAAATTATTTTTAAACATAACAAAATTTTAATATAACATTTTACAGGACTAACTTTTCCCAAAAACAGATGGTGTAATAGGTATAGCTAATGCATCTTTTAATTTTATCCTAAACAGCATCATAGTGCATAAATGCCTAGAATATAAAGAAACAGTGTCAGATATTTACACATTTTATAATGATTTTATAAAGTATTTACCAGTTGGCAGATGTCATACAATGATTATTAAAATACAATAATAATTTAGTTTATTGTAGTTCAGACAATTGACTTTAGATGTTAATTTTATATCTCACAGATGACACATCACATGATCTAAAATACACAAAGTTTAATACTTAAATTCCTAAAAGAATTATAATTACACACTAAATTATATCTATTTACTATTGAATATTAAATATACAAAATTTATATTTAAAATAAGATAACTTAAAACAAAAATGAAATATTTTTCGTTATTCACTATTAGAGACCTTTTTTGACTAAAAATATTGACCACATTTTCTAAAACATTATGGCCAAACTATTATCACTATCTGATTATAATTTGATTTGTAAAATTATGTTATTATCTCTAAAAAACATTGTTAAATCAAAATCTATAATAATGTAAAATTATTTACACTGATCTCATTTCAGATAACTTATCATGGAGAATAATTTCATTATGAATAAATAAGTATAGATTAGTAATTATAAAACATACTCCATTAAAAAATAGCTTATTTTATTATGAATTTATAAGTATAGTATGTATACATCAGTTATAGGTATTGATCATTCAGAATGTTGGCAGGTAATGGTAAGTAGAAAGTAGTGATTTTCATAAATGATAGAGAATATGGAAGTAAGCACAGTTATTACTTGTAATAGTATTTATCAAAATGATTTTCTTTCTTTAGAAAGAATGTTTAGAATATTTAGAATCATATTTAGAAACAGTTAATTATAAATCATTAAAATATTCACTAAGATTTAGATATGTGCATTGAATTGTTTTTTAAAAATTTAAAACATTTTGAAGCAGTAAAATCATATGTGCAGAAAATACTAATCCAATAATATATATTAGTATTGCATCAGTCATTAATAGAAATTCCAATATTTTAAATTATAAAAATAACATTTATATTTATATATAACCAGGAAATATTTTAAGTAAGGTTTAAGATACCACAAAATTATACTTTGATTGATAATTTAAAAGAATATGTATTATTTTGTTAAAAAAATATTATCAATATAATTTAATATATTATTTATTTATAAAAAATTGAAGAAATTCTACTATCTTTTTAAAAAGTAAGAAACATAAATATTTGTTTACATTATTAATATTTAATCAGTATTGTTATTACAGATAATATATATATATATATATATATATATATATATTATCAGACATAAAGTAATAATCAAAACATTACTAATAATTAATTATTTAAATTTCAATATGTTTAAAATAAATAATATTTTTAATAATTATCTCTGATTCTATTCAGTTTAGATAGATTTGATAAATGTTGCAACATACTCACCTAAAAAAATATTTGTTAACATAAAAATAATAAAATCTTGATTGATAAATTATGTTTATATTTTATTACTTAAAACATTAACTATTATTATTAGTACAAATAAAATTAACATTAACTATAAATAATAGTAACAATAACATTATATAAAAACAGAAATAATTATATTAATTTAGAAATAAAGTATTTAATTGTTAGATAATAAAAATTAATTATTTTTGCAAAAAAGTGTTATATTAATAATATGTTATATATAAGTTTTTATAAATGTTTATTATTATAATATAAAATTTGAATATCTATATTTATTTATACTTCATATTTCTTTTGAAAAAAAAAGATACAATATTATAATTGAAATATTTCAGGTTAAAAAAGCTGCTGAACTTAATTTTCAGATGTTCATTTTTATATAGTAAAATATTTGTTATAAAACTATATTATTATCATTTTTTAAGATGAAATCAACCAAATATGTTTTAAAATTATTATATGGCTAATTGACTTTAAAATTGTTTCTATTGTGTTAATTAAATATGATTTATCTGCTTTAATATTTAAAAAAAAATTGTACATTGTTATTTATTATATTAAAGCTTTAACATTATAAATATTATTTTACAGATATTTATTTATTATATATTAATTAAACATAATTTGAATACTTTAATATTAAAATAATATGTTATTATTATTTATTAGGGGTTAATTATATATTTTTAGTGCATTATAGAGATAAATCATCTATTAAATGATGTTAATTTATAAATATTTAATTAAAATTGGTAGGTATATAAATTATAATTATTGATAATATTATCATCTTACCACTAACATTTATATTTTACTACATTCAAAATAGAGTTATAAAAATAAAGAGTAGGTTTACTTAGGTGTTAGCAAACATGTTAGAGGTATTTTATATAAATATGATTTTCATAAAAACATGTCAATTAGATTTTTATTATAATTCACAAGTTTGAAGGGAAAACATTAATGTTGTATTTTAATTAATAAGTAATTTAAAAAAAATTAAGTAATCATTTATAACATGACTCATTTATGAAAATATAACATTATTGTTTTTAGGTTTAAATAATCTAAGGATCTCACTTTAAACGTTAATGGCTATATGGCAGACAATTTTCAAACAAAATAAACCAAAGCCACAGAAAAATTACAATAAAGATTAGAATACTGATATACATACCTTTCATATTTGTTCTCCTCTTTCCATTTCAATAATACAGTTTCAGATACTTCAAAGCTGACTTGCTGCATCAAAATATCGTAATAATAACATCAATAACAAAATAACTCATAATCAAAACAATGAATTACTATTAAAAAATAACTAATAGAATTTATGGACTAAAAGAAAGGACAAATACATAAACGGGAAGTTTTCAATATAATGCCAATGTCATATTATTATAATATATTATTTATGTTAATCGCAATTGACATTTCAACATATATATTTAATTCGATTTTAAATATATTTTGAGAATAGTTTTTACTGTTTTACTAACATTTATTACAAAACCGACAATCAACATTATACATCGCTGAACATTGACAAACAGTCAGCTGTAGTTTAATTTTGATGAATTAATCATCGTTGTCAAAATTTAAACAAAAATTATAAAAATTGTTAACATCTAAATTGGATAATATCATAGAGATAATACTATAAAAAGAAGACTCGAGTTTACTCGAGTCTAGTCTATTATAGTCTATTTTAGTCTACTCGAGTCTACAGTAGCAAAATTAGTTATAATTGGAACGAAATAATATTTTTTGTAGAATTGGACGAACTCATTAAACGCAAAAGAGATTATAAAAGAAATATCAATGTTTTTTTAATATTAATATATATATATAATATTTATTTTATATATATATTATATGTATATATAATAAAAGGAACCATTCACATTTTCTGTCATGCTAAAATTGTCAATTTCCACTAAACACCTAATCCCCTGTCACGATAATTACATTGGATGACACAGCATAATTTATTCAGTCATGCAACCAGTGACACCCACTTTCTTAAAGTGTGGAAATCTCTAAGATTGACTATTTAAAAGAGGTTTACCTTGCATACCTCGACATTTGCAAGGTTTACCTTGTAACTCTAAGATTTACAATTTAAACGAGGGATACCTTGCAGACCTCGACGTCGGCGTCTGCAAGGTTTACCTTATAAATCTCTAAGAATTTCAATTAAAACGAGATATACTTTGCCGACCTCGAGGTAAACCTGGCGGAACTGGCAGACCTCAAAGTAAACTTTGCAGACTTTGAGGTAAACGAAATAAACCGTACAGACCTTGAGGTAAACGAAGGTAAGCCTTGCAGACATCTTAGAGATTTCAGTGTGGAAATCTGTAAGATATACAATTTAAACGAGGTAGAATGTACCCTGCAGACCTCGGGATTTTCAAAATCTAGAAAACTGCTAAAAAATGAAAAGTTACACTAGCCACAAAAAAATTAATGACATCTATGTCATTTCATTTTACTACCTAAATTTTTTTTTACTACTCCTAATACAATTAGAATTTTACAAAATGAAAAACGAAAGAATATTTAACTAACAAAAAACGATATCGGCATAACTTTCAGCACTTTTTATAACGAAAAAAAGTGTACGACATTAGAAAAATTGATATATAACTTGCAAAGCATTGGTTGACTAAGACAAGTCATTTTAAATATAAAAGATACCTAATCCAATTTGTACAATTTGGATAAACTTCGCTTGTGAGATGACGTCAGATTAACACCACTTCCTGAAGAACGACCTACTTACACATCTGCAGATCTCGCATGGTTATATGCTCTGCATTAAAACTGAAATCCAAATCCACAGAACCAATATGAACCCCAAGAAGATCATGAACCAGAGTCCTCTTAAGCTAAATACAGAATACAAATGATATTTTCATTGAGTTGTATTTGACGGTTTTACAGATTTTCTATCACCAAAATATTATATGAAAAGTCAGCCTTTAATGTTTATTGCAATTAACTAGACTTGAAATGTATAGTTACCAATAACAAACCATATGCAGGATACCTCATTAGATTATCGAATTGCTCCAGGGTGATGCTGCTGATGTTGATGTTGATGTTCAGGCGGTTCAGGGGAGCCGAAGCCCCCGCAGATACGAGGCCACCGCCACGAGGTCTTCCGCCAATACGGCCAAGGGAGGCCTCCCCATCCCGAACACCCGCAGCCGCAGGCCAAGGTGTGCCGGACACTCTTGGAGCCAATACTCCAGAGTCTCCTCCTCCTCCTCACAATGAGGACACGTAGGAGGCCCCCCCGCGTCCATGCGGGCTCGGTACGCCGCCAACACACGGCAATGTCCACTCCGGAGCTGCGCAATCATCGTCTCA
>JAUZND010003901.1:0-12003 GCA_034780555.1 Coelogynopora nodosa
AGTTATTATTATTAATTCAAAATAATCCCATTATTTATTAACATAATTTTAAAATAATTATTTATATAGAAAATAATAGTTAAAATGTAAGTGCAGTGTATTCAGTGGCCGGGCCGGGGCTGTATATTGTATATATAATTACAATATTTCAACAAGAATATTTGAAATACAAAATTTTTATGAAATGTTAAATAAAATATTTATATATGTATTCAAAAATGGTGAACAACAGTATATATTTTTTTTAAATAAATATGAAAACAAGACAATAACATAAAATATTAATTTTATATATTAAGCTTTTTAAACAATAAATGATAAACTATAATATGAAATTAATGTTTAAAAATCACATAGGGGACAAATTATAGTAATATTTTACATTCCATAAAGTATACTTGGCAGATTAGATAGACATAAAATTAGAATGATAATATCCAAAAATTTGTATACTTTCAAGAAAAGTTGAGTTTAAAATGCTTCTCATGAACTGTGAAATCCTTATTTATATATTAAAAATCTGTATAACATTTTTAACATAAAGTAGGTTTTAATGAACTTATATTGTACAGTTTTTTAAATAAAAATTGAAATAATAAAATATCAGTATGTATCAGATTATGTATTTAAATTTTTTATTTTTTTTAAAATATAATATAATATATATATAATATAAAATTTAGTTCATATATTTAGAAACTATTTATGACTTATACATTTTATAATATCATTAATTATTTATGATATTAAGTTAGTTATTGGGTAGCCACATGAATTGTTAAACAAAATCTGAGTATATCCAAGTATATATTTAAGAAAATCTGAATATATAAAAATATATACAAGTTTAATTTTTAATGGTGTAATACACATTTTAGCCACTTTGTGTATTTAGATAACCAATTTTTTTTACTATACATTTTTGAGTACTATTCAACCATAAAATATAATAACTATAATAAACCATTATTTGTTTAATTGCTTAATAGGGCAAGCATTACAATACCAAGAAACAAAAAATATTAAAATGTAAAAATTTGAGTATATGATTTAAAAGCTGAGTATATATTTTAAAATCAAAGTAGATCCATGATTATTTTTCTAATCTGAATATATCTAAATATACAGGGTGGTGCATAAGTTCTTGTATTAAGTAAAAATTTTCTTGTACTAACATCATAATGTTCTCCAATACTGATGTTCTTATGTTAAATTATCCTTGAAAATCAATAATTTCAAGCTCAAGCAAATAGATGGTTAAACCAGAATCTACTGTATATGTTACAATATATCAATTCAATAAAAATGTGTTGTGTAGTTTATAGATTGTTGTGAATTGAACATAATTATGGCACAAGTTCAAGTGAATAGACAGCTAAACCTAAATCAAAGGATTCACATAATTAAGGTTTATTATATTGGTGATAGAATGTATAAATACATCTTTGATACATGGCAAGCCACTTTTCAAGACATGTCACCTGCAAAAAATGCTATTTACACTTTAGTAACAACATTTGAGAGGCTTGGCAGTATATCAGATGCTCCAAAAACCCAGTTTAATCAAATAATCAGGACACTGTTGCTACATTTGTTAATAGTCTGACAAAATCATAAAGGTGTGCTTCTTTAGAACTTGGGATGTCAAGAATATCTCTGGGTCAAATTATGGATAGTTTCAGCCTTTACTCCATTAATGAAGATGATGGTATACGCACTCACAATTCTGTGATGTGTTTCTGGAATATTACAAGGAGAACCCAGACATTGTTAATAAAATAATATGAACTGACAAAGCTTATTTTAAGCTAAATGGCAGGTTAAACTGTGATAATTGTGTTTATTGGTTTGACTCTAATCCTTACACAATCTTATCTCAGGAGTTAAACCTACCAATAAAAGTATAGGCCAACATCTGTAGTGATGGCATCATGGGACCTTTTTTCTTTGATGGCACTGTTAATTCAGCTATGCCCAAGGAACAATTTATCCCAGTTGCCTAACTTTTACATAGAAACATAAACAAACTCTTTTTCCATCAAGATGGGGCACCAGCTCACTATGGAACTCAAATCAGAGATTGGCTTAATGAAATTTTTTCTAGTTGGTGGTTAGGTTGAAGAGGTCCAATCAAATGGCCAGCTCATTCACCTTACTTAACTCCCCCTGATTTATTTTTGTGGGGAGTCATGAATGATAAAGTTTATTCAGTAAAACCATAAAGTTACATTACATGAAAATAACTAAAAATTGAAGTGAACCAGTAAACTGATATCATTCAAGCTTTTGAATAAAGCTTATAAAGTAAAACAGAACTATTTTTAGAAATTTGTTTTATAGTAATATAATATTAGTGACAATCTGAATATCCTGTACCCTGTAACTTTCTTATAACATTACTTTCAAAAAGGACATTATCAGAAAAAAATAGTGATTACCTGTACATATTCAATGACCCCTGTTATGTATGTTCTTGTAAACAACTTGTATAGGCAAGCTATTTACATATGCTTCAGTTTAGAGTATATAGTCTTCTTTATATTTTTTATATATAGCAGCTGCCTGTTTTATTTAAACTATAAAACAATTGCTTAATGTATATATATATATTATATTATTATATTTATATTAATTGCTTATTAATATTGTTATAGTGTAAATATTTTTTCTTTAGTTTACTTATTTTATATATGTCATGTGTAACCATAACCATAGATATAACCTATATGCATAGTATTAGGTATATTAATTTTTTTATTAAGTCTATATAATATATAGATTTATAGAGATAACAGATAATAGATATAAATAATATATAGATAAAATATAAAGAAATATCTTTAATAAATAATGTGTATATCTACTTTATGACTTATATATGTGGGCTACTTGAAAATAATGTATTTTCCCAAATAATTTCCTTAAGTTATGTAAAACAAACAATTATACTTAGGAGTCTGAATGAGTTTTTATATGCTAATGTCTGGTAATTATATGGTTTTTTTTTCAGTGAATATAAACAGCATTACTCATGAATGATTATAGTTATACTTTAAATATATACTTTGATAACATACACATGTGTATGTTAACTGTGTTACTTGAAAATAATCAAATTTACTTTGGTTGTTTCAATTATTGTTGCAACAATTATTGGTTATTTTGAAATACTATTACTATAATACTGTTTATAATTTTATAAATGATTTGTTAGTATTGTCGTCTAAACATGAAACATTGACATTTCTTACCTGACCTAATTGTTATAAAAGTAATTACAACACGATAAATACAGAAAAGAAATAATAAATATAATATTTAACTTAAAAATTAATATGCATGAAATCTAAAAATAATAATTTAATATTAACGCGTTAATTTTGTTTACACTACTAAACAATTCAACATAGCAACTTAATAAGAAAAACAAATATTTCGTTTATATTATCAGTTATCTGGCTCAAAGACAAAATGTCATACTGTTATATATTATAACGAAATTAATAATTAACACATTAAATAAAATTTGCAAAATTGTTATTAATATTAGCGTGAAATTAAAAATTATTTATTAAATGTTAATTATTTTTACTACAAATATTTACATTATTTTTTTATTAGCACATATAAATATTTAGGTATATTCAATTGTAATTAAAAATAGTAATTTTTCATTCGAATCTGTAATATGTTAGTAATTTTCTGTCAGCGATTTTATTTCACTCCGACTTTATTCTCACCCAGACTTTATACGCGCCCTCATTTCTAAAGTCATATAACATATTTATATATACTTCTTATAAATATATAAGGATTAAAATATATAGGGTAGAGCATATAGAGTACGTTGTATGTACTCTATGGGGTAGAGTGAAACGATTTCACCACGGGGCGAATCCGCCACATAAATTGTTATTAATAAAAACAATAATATTATGCATGTTCTACTTAAATCAATTTTAAATTAATACTCTATTAATAATCAGCAATTTTAATAGCCGATAGGTAAGTATATACTTAGTTTAAATTGGCTAAAATATTAATATAAAGCTATATTTCAAATTTTTACGTATTTCTAAATCAAGTACATCATTTTTGGCTTATGTATTGAAAGACTAAATATCAATTGATTTTAAATACCCAAAGTAAGTATATATTTATACTAAATTAATTATACAACCTTATGATATTAGAATGAAGTTAAAATAAAATACAATTTGTAAGAAGATTAGTATGGGGTGATTTTGCCACTAGTGGCGAAAACACCACCCACTGTTATATATATATTTAACTTCTTTATTTAATTATTACATAGGTACATATGGCATGATTTAATTTATCATTTGAATCCATTTGATATATAATATTTACTCATTCAATTTAATTATTATTTCAGTCTTTTTCGTTTTAGATGTTACGAACATATATTTCAAATAATGTAAACACTTGTCAAAGTCAAGCTGTAGAGGCAGCATTACAAGCTATATGTGATGGTACGCCAACGCAAACTGTATCAAAACAGTTTGGAGTTCCTCGATCCACACTAAAGGACAAAATAAATGGACGAAGACAAACATTTTATGTAGATGGTAAAACTATCATTTATCCTAAACAAGAACAAGCATTGGTACAAAGACTACTCTATATGGCTGACCGAGGATTTCCCTTTTCTATTAAATGGCTAGGGACGACGGCATTTTTTTTGCACAACAACTCAATCGTCGCCGCGTTCTCTACTAATGCACCTTCCTACAAATTGGCATAGATCTCATTCAGCATCAAAAGGTTGGCTTCTATCATTTGCTCTAACAATCACTAACAACTTTAACTATACACTCTGCGCAGGTTTTATCGACAGCTAGAGCGCAAGCATTTAATGCTCAGTGGGTTGATGCCTTCTTCACTGACGTTGAAAAATTGTTTACCAGCTTGGAGATTGATGGATATAATCCATCTCTTATTGCAATTGTGACGAAACAGATTTCCTCTCTGTCCCAAATACCTCCGCAAAAGTTATCGACTTGAAAGGTCAGAGGCAGCTTCTACAACTTATTGTTGGGGAACGAGGCACCTTATCAACATATTAGTAACAGTGAATGCCGCTGTCGACAGTCTTTTCCCTTTTGCAATTTTTAATGGAAACCAAATTCCAGATGTTAAACAGTTTCCTCCAGGTACTACTATAAAGTGTTCTAAAAGTGGCTATATTGACCAGGATATTTTTATAGATTATGTTGGCTTCTAATTTGTAGAAATACCAATGGCGTTAGACTTATCTTAACATTATAACTTAACTTAACTTAACATCTTATTTACATAATAAAAACGTGTTCTTTTTTTTGATGGACACAAAAACCATCTGACCATTGAAGCAGTAGATTTTGCTTATTGAGCATGTTTGCTTACCGCCACATACCTCTCACCGTTTGCAACCACTAGATTCACATTATAACAAGGTGCTGAAAACGAAATGGTCAGAGACATTTACTAAATAGATTGTGGGATTCTGATAATATCTGTTTGTCAAAGTACAACTTCTACATTATTTTCAATAAAGTATGGAGTGATATGATCCAAAGGCGTGGTATAATTATAAATTATGCATTTGCCCATTGTGGTCTTTATCCTTTAAAAAACACAATAATAGAGAATTAAAGAATACCACTCTCACCAATCAAATGGGCGATGCAAATTCATCTTTGCTGAGAAATATCGTTAGATCTCCTAAAAAGAAATCCAAAGCAACGCACACTAAACAACATAGAGCACTACAAACAACACCAGAACACACAGCTATTTTGAAAGAAAAGTCCTATGCTACTAAATCAAAATCTATAATATTGATAAAACGAAGACTCCAAAATCATTGTTCTCATTTAAGTTAAAATTTTGAATAGCTGAATTGTTTACTTTATAAGTGGACTTGATTCCAAACAAGTAATCAAAATAAATAATACTATTGTGTTGTGAATATAGGATGGTAAAGAAAGTTATGTTTCTTATTTTATCGGTAATTACTTTACTAGCGATCGCCATTTTGAAAACCGAATATTATTTACTATTTATTTTATTATATATTATTTACCTAGTTTATTTTTAATCACGAAAAAATCTTATTCCATTGTTATAAAAAATATTATAACCAATATTTTGGTAAATTAGTTTAATTGCAATATTGCAGGGTACGTATATTTACATTACAATGTGCCACGTAATTTATTTCAATGATATATATTAATTAATTATTACATAGGTTAACTTTAGTAATCTATAACGTATAATATACTGTTACATTAACCAACTGTTTTGAATTATAGTTGAATCGGCAAAATATGATCGCTTTCAAAACCGTTAATTTGTTTAAGCTTATAGTGATGTTAATTGTTCTTAACAGCTTCAGGTTTAAGTAAAATAAGGTAAAATTAGAACAATATGCCAAAAAAACTGCTGATCAAAGTTTATTGTACACATTTTTGGAGCTTTGCCTATTATTCATGCACATAATATAATGACAAAGAAAAATGACAGTTGCATTATTTAAGAGTTAATTAGGTTGCGTAATAAGATTTAAAAAAACATTAAAAATATATCAGACAGCTTTTTCTATTCTTATGGATTATATTTTAGTTGATTTCTCGGGGTACCTAAGTCAATTGTTTTGAAAGAATATTTTGTGATTGAAAATTAATATTTATTTGTTTGATGAACTTAACTGCAAGACATTTTCAATTTAGGTGTATAGATCTTGTCGGTTTATAAAAGAATCAAACACTTTCATACATGAAGCTATATCGTGTAAATATGGTTTAATAGATGTCAGGCGCGTAGATGTATGTAGATATATGCAGGTTACAATGTAAATGTAAATGCTAAACATTAACATTATTTTAACTCAAAACATTTCAGGAGGGACATTCACCCTATGTCCCCCCTTGTCTACGCTCCAGAATTTAATCTAAATTGATAATGGATAAACTTTTTATTTTATTGTTGAATTCATTTTATTGAATTCGCAAAAAAAGTTTAGCATTTTATCATCAGATCATGAATACACAACATAATTGAGGTTTGTTTTCATCAAAACAGCCAATTTCAATAATGAGTGAGCCTTCTTTACCGTATTATCATCTTGTATTCTTTGGTGATTCCTAAGCAGAAATTAACAAAAATAAAAGTCTCTTCTATCATCGGATTTAGCTCCTTGATGCATTTATACAAAAGCTCCTAAATGTCATAAGATGACAGTTTGATATCTGATGGCCTTTTACAAAATCTGTGTGTGCTATAAACAAATTATATTTTTGAAGAAATCCATGGAACATAGTTTCTCTAAAGTAATCAATTATAAAATATACATCATAAATATAATAAGTCATAAGTTATAAATATATACGTGATAATTTGAGTGTAGATAGATGCCTTATACTCGATATGTTTGCGACATTTTCGGACGAATATCTTTAGTCAGACAGGATAATTTTAACTGTATAAAAATAGCGTTCTTCTCCATGTGAACAGTTGGAACTATTTAAGACTTCACTTCACACTCCCTTTAAACAAATTTGTAGTCGGTGTACTATTAATTCCGCCCCTAAATCTCAGAATTACTAATTGTAGAATTAAGTACAAAATAAAAATTTATGTTAAGTAATTTAATTTTTGAAATTGAAATATTAGAAAATTTAATAATGTAATGTACAGCCACTAAACCTCGCACCTCTCTGTGAATTTTATATCCCATTGAAGAAATAGTCACATTACATAAACAAATTTTTTAAATATTGCCCAGAAATTTAAAACAATTAAGACCACAAAGAATATTCACAACTGAAATATTGTTTGAATAACAGATTTTGTAAACATATTTTAAATGCATTCGCTCAACCTTTTGTAAATATAAAAAAATTATGTAAAAATTTACATTTACGTCTAATTAAAAATTAGTAGACAAAAGATATATTGTTTTGCTCCCAATACAGCATTAGTAATGAAAAGAGAATAAGAAGAGCACTTGCTGTAGGTTATATACTTATAACATACAGCAAGTACTCTTCTTATTCTCTTTTTTAATACACAAAATACATTAATTTGTATCGATTACTGTAAATAATTTGTATATTTTACTAAGGCAAACTATTTGTAAGAAATTAAGGTATTAAATAGAGTTTTTATAAAACACGTGATCATTTAATTCACATAATAACGACAAGATTTCTTTCATTTAGCTCAATTTGATATATTTAATCGTGAAACCTATTTAAATTTATAAATGTTGAATATTATGAAGATTACTAGATTATAATTTTGATTTTTTTTGTTATAACATATCTATATCTGTATATAGGAGAGATTCAGTAGTTATACCTGTGATAACCCTTGAAAGTTTTGTTAATCACGTTTTTTTATTGACTACTTAAAATTTAATATAATCACTTTTAATTTTTTTTATAAGTCTGTCAATTTTTTATCCCGAATGTAAGATTTACAACCCTTTCAAAACTCATAATAATGCAAAAGTATTATCAAAGTACCCATATCCCAGTTCCTAATGTAAGTGAAAAAAGTATATTTCTATTATCTTGTTCACATGTTGATATAATATAAAACAGTTTCATTGTATGTATTTATGATAATTTTGAATATAATTTACATAATTTATGAATAATTTTCTTTGATTGTTCACTAACTCGATTACTTACAAGTAGTGTTGAACTAATTCCAAAACTAATTTAATATAGTAAATTAATACATTACGAATATATATTGACATCTGCAAAAATATCTCTCTTTTTGAAATATTTATATTCTAAGTATTACAAAAAAATTTATCATTAATTATAGCTACTTTATTTTAAATATTCCTAACTTCTACATTTGAATAATTCCATGAAACAAAAACAAAATACGAAAGCGGATTGTAATATAAATTGAAAACAAACTTTTACTCTGTTACGAAAAGTTTAACAAAATATTGAGAAAATATGAGACAGTTATCTATTTTTAAATTTGTATAAGATTTTATGGTAGTTGATTTATCGGGTAAGTTAATTGTTGTAAATTTTTTAATTTTTTTTATTGAAAATTGATATTTAATTGTTTGATGAACTTAACAGCAAGATGTTTTCATTTGCGGTGTATGTAGATCTTGTCTGTTTATAATAAAATCAAGCACTTTCATACATGCAGCTCTATCGTGTAAATATGGTTTAATATATGTAATCTAAATTGATAATGTGAAACATTATATTTTATTGTTAAATTTATTTTATTGAATTCACAAAAAATAGGTTAAACATTTTATTATCAGATATTGAAAACACTAAAAAAATTCTAAAAAGTTTCTAAAAGCATATAAAATGCGTTTTAAACTAATTTCAATTAACATAACTTGAGTTCATTAAAATAAAATATTAACTCAGTTACATGTATAAATTCATTTCTATTAAAGAAAATAAAGGTAGGCCTATATGATTTCACTGAATATAGGAACTTCTTGAATATTCAGTTTGTGTAGTTTTAGTAATTTTAGTAAACATATAGTTTTAGCGTTTATTTACTTTACGTTTAGATGGATATCATGCTAAATTTACATGCTTATTGTATGTAAGACATTGATAACATTGCAATGGGAAACGACTATAAATTATATTTTCAAAAAATCACACTATCCCCAATAAGACATTTTACTGTATTTTATTAGAAATAATCGACCCGTTTCAAAGATTATACCACTTTACTCCATACATACATGTTTGGTCTGCGACGTTCGTATACCTATTAATTATATTGTTTTCCGGCTAAATCGCGCCCCAAAGAACCCACCCGTTGATCACACTTAGCAAAACATGCCCTACAGTATTGATCCCACAATCAGCCATGGTATTTCTGTATTATGCTCAACCGACAGTCATTTTGGGGTGTTTAGGGGAGTGTTATACAGTATGTGCTGTGCTGGCAGAAATTGCCTCTTGGTCTACTGTTTGTATTGATCAACCTAATCCAACACAAACGGCGAAATATCTTTATATATACAACATACTCACTGTTCGTTGAGTTTTTCCCAGTACCTCTTGCTGCAAGAGATCCGACTAACGCGAACATTCAGTAAATGTAAAAGTTTCACAATTATTTGGAATATTTTACAAAAGAAAAAAGATGCCCGGTTTTAGCCGTCAGCAATCATTGAGGGTACCAAAGCGACGTAAGTACACAGCGTTGCAATTTGATAAGAATACTATTATATCAAGGGCAGATTTTATATCATAAATATTTTCAGATGATTATTTTGTTTTAAATAATTGTTCGGAACAAAAAGTATTGAAAATAAATGTAATAAATATTTAAAAACCCAAAATATTATAATGAAATAACCAATTAGCATAATGAAACGGAAAAATTATTTTCAATCTTTAAAAGGATAAAAAAAACAGAATGCGAAAATGATAAAGAAATATTTTTCTTACAAAACTATTGTCTAATATAGACTAAAGCATGTTGAGAATTTTTTTAAAGTCTTGTTTCTTTTTCATCATATTATATATTATTGGTTTAAATGGTTATTAAGCAATATAACATTCTTATAATTTAAAAATGTTAATAAGATGCATGCATTAAAGGAAATCTAATAATTACAAAGTACAGATATAATATTTTTATTTATTCTTCTATACTTTTAAAGTTAGCTTATTTTACTAATATACGCAGTGTTAGGAAGTTTTACTCATTGCTGTTTTATATATGTACAATTATGTACTCTCATGTTTAACCATGCAAACTATAATTAATAAGTATTTAGTATTATCAGTGAGTTACTTTATTCATAATAAGTTTCTTAGATTTTATTTTATTTTTGTCTGTCAATGTCATTTAAAAACAGTCGATAAATGTATATAAATGTTATGTAAAAATTAACTTATACAGTATTTGTTTTGGACATGGTACGTTTCACTATTGGGTTAGCTGAAATTATTTGTAACATGTTAAACAATTTTGAATAGATTTCGGACTGCTCATTATACGGAATACATTATTACAATATATATAAATCGCTATTCTTATAATAAATTAAATCTATGATAGAATTATATATTTAAAAATAATTAGATTGTAACTTTGTTCATGTAATTAAAATATATTCACTGTTTAAACAAATTTCAGTGCAACTGTTAAAAAATATTTACGAACAAATAATTAAAACATTAAAATATTTAATAAACTACAAAAGTGTTATTATTAAATAATGTACGCTTATTCTGAACAAAACGTTTGTTTTATATTAATTTCATTGAACTAGCTATATAAACTAGAAATTTATGATTTTCAAAATATGTATACGTAAAATCTAAAATCAATTTTGAAACTGCCGGTCATTAATCGAAGCATTTAAAAGCATATGGTCATAATTTTTATGAAAATAAATATATTGAGAAAATTTAAATGAACCATTTAAATAATGGAAAAAAACAATGCAATATCGACCACAATGTTAAATATAGCCAGTCATATTAGAAATCGGTATTTTGTTATTTTATATAATTTTCAAAATTTCAGCCTTATCTGTTGCAGCCTTCACCATTTAGACATTTTTTTATATTAAAAAACAAATATTGCACGCATAAAATTCTTTATTATTTTACAGTCGCGGCTACAAACAAATTGATTAAATGATTAGTATTCAATTTGTATATATATTTACGGAATCGGTGTCGGTATTTCTATGTGCCTTTTTATTTAAGTTTATATCTGTCCAAAGGAGGAAATATTATAAGAACAACACTTTTTCGTCTCGTTATATTTTATTAAATAATATATATAACATATAGTTGCATTAGCATCAGCATCTTATTGATTATATATTGTATATAAATTTAAAAGAGCGCCGATAATGCTGATTATTCTATTATAGAATTGATTGGAACCATCAGGCAAAATCAGCTCACCAGATTGAAAGAAAAGAGATAAATCAGAAATAATAAAATATAAATCAAAAGACAGGGTAACTAC
>JAUZND010003902.1:0-12002 GCA_034780555.1 Coelogynopora nodosa
AAAATAAATTAACGAGTTTGTATTTGTTGTAATTTAAATTATTATATATAGTATTTTATATATCAAGACATAACAATGTTAACCTAGACACAACGTTCAATAATTTATAGTGTTTATCCGAACTGTAATTGTAGATGTAAACATTTTACAAAGTTATTAAAATGTTCTCACATGTAAATTACACAACTATCAGTGATATAACTATAAAGCTTATTTTGAAGTTGTACTTGTACTTCTATTTGCATTAATTATTTCATTTATATTAAATAATTTCCTAAACATTTCGGGTCATAATAAGTAAATCAATAATTAAATATAAATAAATATAATAATTAAATATAATAAAAATAAGTAAAAAATAAATATAATAAACATAAATAAATATATATTATACTACATAAATATTTCATATAAAACTAATAACGGAATATATAATTTGCGTTTTCATTGAGTTTAATTTTACTTTTGACGCCGAATGATCCACTTTGGGAACACCTCTTTAGAGGGCTCTTGTGAATTTATTTCTGCTTATTTTCAATAATTATTTCAGAGAATTGTTCTTCAAAGAATGGCCAACAGGAAACCGTCACACAAAAAATTCTAGAAAGTCGTTTTGACTATAAGTGGCCAAAGTCGACCATTTTGCCATTTTTCAATTTTTAAAAATTTTGGCTGCAATATTTTAGGCAAAACAATTTTAAAAAATCAAGTTTGTATGTCCGAAGTTGGTTTAGTGGAACATTAGGCGGAAACGAGATGAAAAATATATTACATGTAAATATAATATTTGGATACATTTTTATTTTCGGGCTATAAATGATTTTTTTGTTATTTACCTAAGAAAAATAAACTCTATACTAACTATTGCCTTATAACTTAGCTTCATAAATATAATTATGGCCATAATTTGTTCAAAAATTGGCCAATAATTGCTTATAAGAAAGAATGTGTTACGATAATTTCTTTTTATAAAAACAGAAATTTCCTATTATAATCAACGGAGTTTTTTTATTATGCTCATAATCATGACACATCTGGTATTGGCGAAAAGTCAACACCGGTTTGATGACACATCTGGCATCGGCGAAAAGTCAACGCCCGAAATTTGATGATACATCAGGCGTTGACTAAAAGTTCGTTCTCTTACTCTTACGCTTTTATGCAAGCGGCCACTGACAGTCTATATTATTGGAAGTGGAAATAAGGGACGTAGGTAAATATGTATACGTTGCATAGTGCATACGTTGCATAGTGATGAATGGAAAATGATCAATAGGCAGTCTCTTTTCTCCAGTCACTGCTTGAAAGTGTGTGTTGTGAAGGGAGACAATATTGATTTCAGAATTTTCTCTTACTCGCTCGGAAGTGAATATAGTGACGACAGTCTATGCAGACTATGTTATTAGAAGTGGAAATAAGTGAGGTGGGTAGCTACGCAACCAGAACAGCATTGTTACCTATTCCCAACACACTCTGCTTGTCATTGTTATGCCTGTTTTATTTTCGTTATAGATAAATAATACATTTTTTATAGTTATATCCTTCCAATGTATTCCTACAAGGAGAAAATCTATTTTTTTACATAGGTAATAATCAACAATACAAATTATACCATTAGAATGGCAAGTCGGACAATTTCTGTATTTTATTTAAAAAAATATTGTAACATTTACGATTTCCTTTTAAGTATTTATTGGTCAATTTTCGGACACTATGGACATAATTTTATTTATGAAGCTAAGTTATAAGAACACAGTTAGTATAGAGTCTATTTTTCTTAGGTAAATAACGAACAAATCATTTATAGCCCCAAAAATAAAAAAATATCGAAAAATTATATTTACATGTAAATTTTTATCAAAATAGCAAGTTTGAACAAAATATCGGATAATACCTAGGAATATAAGTGAGCATAATAAAAGAGTATTCCTAGAAGGGTTTATAAATCGGTGTCTATAATTAGCAAAAAAATACCTGTCCTTTTCAAAAAGTTTTTTATTCTTATCGTTTCAAGTAATAAAATAATAACAAATAACAAACTAAAAAGTTTGAAAAGTTGCCAAGATATAGGAGCTGTTGAAAAAGGGCTCATAATCGAAATGTTTTCGTATTTTACTTTATTTTCGATGTATTCGAAAAGGTTATAAAAGAAGTTATTTTGTTAAAATGCTCCAAAAAAAGACAAAATAAAACGTTTAAAAGAAAACATTGCAATATTACTATATGTTTAAATACAATAGCTGAAATAAATAGGAATATTTTAGAAAATTGTGCTAAATAGAAATATATTATGTTAATTTTTATAATTATAGAAGTTTAAATTATTTATTTATATTCAACTTATTAAATACATACATTTTCGTGAAACATGTATAGCAGTATGTGTATTTATTTTATTAAAAGTATATCAGAAAACATTTAAATAACTTTTTATATGAAATTTAAATGTAACCTGAATATTAAAATGATTTCTAAAGGACAAATAAAGAGTAATAAGTTACTTTTAATAGCAATTTCACAACCCGACACATGTTGTTAACTATTTATAAATAAAATACATACATAGAGCTAAAAGCAACAATATAGCAAATTTCAAAACTTAATAAAAAAAGTGATGGAAACAAGACCGTAAATGTCTGAGAGGTATTTCTGAACAATCGAAATGGCCAGGTACAACGTTGATGTTTATGAATAGCAGAAGGGAACAGCGACCATTAATATATTTTTTTAAATCAACCGTTGCAGATATCACTTCGAAAACCGGTCAATTCGTTTATTTTTCTGACTTGGTTGTCATAGACCGAGAAATTAATTATCATCATAGAATTAACCTGATCTGCCACCGTTTCGCAAGGTCATGGTTGCTCCGCACAGTTATTGTGTCGTCATCCCCGACTGTTTGTTTCCTCGGTATATTACTCAATCGGGTTATTGACCGCTCATGTCCTCTTTTGGATTCACGTTTTTTATAATGCAAATATTATTTCGTCTGTAAATGTAGCAGATGAAGCGGAATTATGCCTCAATGATCTTGCTAAGTATAGTCTGCGAATGTTTCCGACTCAATTTACAACCTCTTCGTTTGTTTTTCTGTCTTACCAAGAGATGCCCAGTAATCTACCCCATAGTACAAATGCAGTTATAATTTTCCGCCCAATTCCGAATTGTACATGTTTCGAGAAGATGAGTGAATCCATCAGCCGTTATTTCGTTAATAACGTAATTCCGTGATTTTTCCAGACTCCGTCAAGCAGAATTATTGCATTTTTTTGCTTCGAGTTTCTTTCGTTCGTTATGAGGTAGGCCTCCCCCTAACTAAGAAAATTGAATGTCCCGTTGCGTTCTCCAATTGTCATAGTAGTGAAATCTATTTAATTGATTCACATTTCATTTGTCTACATCCGGATATATAAGCCAACTTTCTCGTAAGCGCCATTGTTCTTTATTAACCAACTTTTGGCTCTTCTGGTTTCCTCTTATCTTAAATTAGTGATCGTCCGTCAACCTACAGAGATCCATTTATCAGAATCATCAAGTGCCTCACGCATAATAACTTCTCCAAAGAGAATTAACCTAGAGACGTTTTTTATAAATTACTTCAAATCTAGCGTTAAACTTATATGTCAGACATTGTTTTATCTTATATGTAAAATCCACTAATATATTCATTTTATCAATGTTTCTTCTTTAGTAGTACAATACTTTTGTTATGTTTGTGAATTATTTTTCTAAAGTTTTATATTTTTGTTTCATTATCATTTTTAAATGTTCATTGTTCTCACAAATAGTGTTTTTTAAGATTAAAAAATTAATCATTTTTAACTTACGGTGTTGTGCAAAAACAAGATCATTGTCAACGCACCACATATATTTGCTTCTATTGACAAAAGTACCATGCATTAAAATATAATAACTGATTAATTAAAAATATATTTCCATGTTATTATTTCAAATAAACTAACCTGCTTTAGTTGAATACCGTAAATCGGAGACGATTTATGTTGGATGTGTGTTTTGCAACTTTCTGGCTTTACTTTATTCTTGCTGAATTGGACATCTGGTTGGAGCTCAATTGCTTCTGCCATAACCTTAAACATGATACATCGTGTTTATAATTGTTAGTGCAATTATATGTAATTTACAATAGTCTATTTTTAAATGATGTTGTCAGTTTAATTAGCACATTTTTGTTGTAAAAATGCATCAGATTAAATGCAACTAATATCTCAAATCCCAATGAAAATAAATGGTTAAAATACATTGTGCACCTAAAAATATATCAAACAATGTTATAACTAATAACAAATATAACAACATTAACTAAAACATTTTATAAATTAAATAAAAGTCACTACTGATTGTCAAAATTGTTCATGGTTTTACTATTCTGTAAAATTAATATATTTAAGTTAAACCATAGATTTCAAATATATAAAATATATAGTGTATGAAAATCTGTCCTAATAAATATGTTATATTTTGAAGTGTTACTTTTGTTAGGTTTGGGTTGTGTGCAGTTAGAGGCCAGGTGAGTAGAAGCTAAGTAAATGCCAATAATTGTATATTAAGTTATGTAAATACCAGATATTTACGTGCTCTATTATATACTTTCTCAATAGCACTAATTCGTATTTTTCAAAAGTATAATAACAAGTATTAATTATCTATCCATAAACAATCATTAATATTTTAAAACGAGATAGGGCTATACATATATTAATCCTACAAAACTGTAATCCTATTTTACAGAATTTTCAGTTTATATGTAGGCGTACT
Organism: Coelogynopora nodosa; assembly: GCA_034780555.1. NCBI lineage: Eukaryota > Metazoa > Platyhelminthes > Proseriata > Coelogynoporidae > Coelogynopora > Coelogynopora nodosa. The sequence continues at coordinate 4,777 of JAUZND010003902.1, forward strand.
ACTCTTTTGAGTATGTATATATGCAACCAATTGATAACATCGAATATAACGAAAAAATTTACTTGGTTCCTTCACAATTGTTATAGCTGGATTATACTGTAATCATACTCATATTATTTTGTAGGAGAGCTGCGGGACAGTAGTTTTAATTAAATATAGTTAATCATGTTTAGAATTAAAAACTTTTTTATATAAATATCTGCAAAACTACAAGTTTTGTTTACAATTGTATTGTTATTAAAATATATTATAGTTTCAATACTTACTTTTAAAACATTCTATAATAGTGTAACTTAATATTGGTACTTAAAGATAGTCATAATTATTAATTGTACATTAGTATTATGTCTTGAACCGTATATTCTAAGTTTTAATATAATTTATATTGTTTAATTGTATTAATAATTTAATATTCTAATATAAGCAGCTTCCATTAAAGATATAGTAGCGTATTGATTATAAAATAAATATTTGAATTGCAGACCATCTAAAATCAATTTATACATGCGTTAACTGCGCATATAGTGTACTAGCATATATAGATTTCGGATAACTTCCTTGAACACTATAAAATTAATAATAGCATTATAAATTTGTGAACTCATTTTTGAAAGATGTGTTAAATATTAATAAATAGATAAATATTATACATTGTACATAAAATTGCACAAAGTATTTTTTATACAAATTTAGAACATAGCGATATCCATCCACGATCTCGATTAATTGTTGGCATATCATCACAGATGTGGATAGCTTCTTTAATGTGTCTGTCGGGGTGATCTTTAGCATATTCTAAAATTATTACAGTAAAAGGAACATTTGGTATGTGTTGGGTATTGTGGCATTTATTGTAGTGTTCTACCATGGCTGACAACTTAAAATCCTCGTTGTGAATAGCTGTATTATGTTCCTTTATTTGAGTATGTAGTTCCCTTTTGGTTTCCCCGATACATTTATCATTACAAATAGAACAAGTTAATTCGTATATAATGTTTTTCTTTTTGCAAAATGTGTTAGATAGGGTACCGTTTTTAGTTGTGCATATAGGTGGCTGTAAGCATGAGGAGGATATTAATTTATCATGTAGTTTGGTTACTGATCTAAAAATAGGAGTGATATGAATTTGACTTTGTCGAAGAATTTGTTTAACTTCTTTCAAGTGTTGGGCATAATATTGTAATATTTATAATTTGTATTATTAAAGTTTCAAAATATTAAGTAAACATTAAATAAAGATTAAAGATTAAAAATAATATAATAATATAGTGTAATAATATAATATACTATTTAAAATTGACATTCGGTTCATATATGAATTAATTTAATTTGAATGACATGTAGGTTATGGTTATCTAAATTTCGGAAAGCACAATCTAAACAAATGTGATAAACACATATGGTGTTTGATATTTACCTATGTAAACCATGGCTTCAAATATATACAATGTATTACATCTGTCAGTTTAAGTACAATTCGAAAACACACAAGTGCGACATAAGGGATCACGTTTCGTATATAATAATGTATACACCAAGTCTGATGGTTATATACCAAGAAGTATAGTGTGTCCTCACAAATTACCAGGGTTCCCGCTCTCCAGAAGGATTTTGATTCCATGACTATTCCATGCCTCAATCTCCTGGGTGCTTATGACGAGGCGGTCAGCCGAGCCTCTAAGCGCTGAAAATTGTTGTGTTTATACCTAAGAATGCAGCTAAAGGCATTTAAAATCATGATATTTTCAACTTTTCGTCTACTAAATCGTGAGTTTTTACCTAGTGCAGTTTAATTATTTTGGAAATCCGAACATTTAATAGATTGTTACCTAAATATTTTCGCGTTTTATAGCTAAGAATTCAACTGAAGCCAACTTTAAATATATGCGTTTTAAAAAGTTCAAAAATTCAAAGTATTAAATTATTCAACACATTAATTTAATTGCCAATCAGTGTATAAGAATACAAGTGCAGTGGTAAAAATTAATAGATTATACTATGATGTGGAAATTAATAATAAATATATAGTGTACATTTAAAACATACCCGTAAGAATGTTAAATTACTCGTAAATAAATGTCAAATGAGTTTAAACTCATATTGCATTTATTAATGTAATCAGTAGGTAAAACATATAAGTATAAAAATATTTAAATCGAATGCAACATGAACTAATGTAATCAGTAGGTATAACATGTAAGTATAAAAATGGTTTAATTGAATGCAATATGAGTTTAATGTAATCTGTAGGTGTAACATATAAGTATAAACATGGTTTAATCGAATGCAATTTGAGTTTAATGTAATCAGTAGGTATAACATGTAAGTATAAAAATGGTTTAATTGAATGCAATATGAGTGTAATGTAACCAGTACAATGTAGGTATAGCAGTTTAATTTTTTTAATGTTTTTAAATTTGAGAACAATTTAGAATATTTTTATAAAATAAAAAATACATAATATTTCATTTTAAAAAATGTACAAAAAGATAATGTTTGTTATTATATTTTCCTAAAATATAAATATTTCATATTTCAAAAAAAAATACATATAAAAATATTGGTGCTTAATATTTACAAAATTACATGACTCAATTCAAAAACAGTGAAATTCCATAACTTTCCATGACTTTTTCAAAAATTATAAAATTGCAGAAATTCCAGGTCAGCGCGGACCCTGAATTACCTCAGTAACCTCCGCTAAAGGTATGTAACAACGATATTTATATTATACTATTAACGTAACGGCTCTAATTTAAATAGTTAAATATTACGTAGGTAAATATATTTTTATTATATCGTAGCAGTACTGCATTTCTAAACTATTTTTAATATGGGTTTTTTCTGTTTATTCTAAATATATTAAAGCAAAATAGCTTTTAAATATTGTACAATATAAATGACATAATTCAATTACATTAAAAAGACAAGTACAATTAAGTTTTTATCCTCCCAAATTAATTAGAAGCCATATGAGAAACTTCACATAAAGAGAAAATTGTAAAATTATTAATTTCATTTATATAAAAACTAGTAGTTATAATAAACATAAAGAGCACTCGCATAGTATCTGCCTTATAGCATGTGCCAGAAATTACTCGTTTTCCGTACATTGTAGTTAAGATTTGTTATACGTTTCCACAAAAAAGAAAAAGTTTAAGGGAAACTCTATAGATTTGATAGATTCTTTATAGAAATTCTATACATTCTATAGACTTTCTATAAAAACAATTTATATTTAATAGATAGTCTATAACTTGTTAAAATGTCTATACAATGCTTATATGTAATTATTTTATTATTTATAAAACTTTTATAGAATTGCTAAAATGTCACAAGTTTTATACATATAAATATAAAATTATAGGCTAGATAGATGTAATTATGTATTATACTTTAAGCCGCAAAAGTTTAATACAAAAGTATAGGTTAACATGAATGTATAAATTACAATAGGTATAAAACATCGCTGTTTACATTACAATATAATTATGTTAAAACAAATTATATATTTATTAATTAAATTGCGGTCGGTGTCATTTATTTCATTTCTGATGTATTTAGTTTAATATATATATATATTATTTAATATTACAAATCATTCAAATAGATTTTGTGGTTTTATCATCAGTGTCAAATAATAATTACATCACTTAAATAATCTTGTTCATAAATATTTGTCAGAATATTTTACTGAATACGAGAACAATCTGTTTAACACAAATGTTAGTATATCTATGTGTAGGTTATAATTATTCCTGTGAAATGCATAGCTACATTTTATCCTAATCCTTTCACTGTGTTTGTGCAGTTTTCATTTTATATTGCTAATGAAACGAAAAATCTGTTCTAAAATTCTCATTTTTATTCATAAATCAATATTTTTCGTTCATTATTGTTTGCAAAATGTCGTCATTTATGATAGACAGACATAAGTAAGTCTCAATAAGTGGGAAGTTTGGGAATTTTCTTTGCTATGAGCCTCTAATGCATAGCTATAGTACAGTCAAATGTTGGTTGAAGCTAGAACTAAATACACTAGAGATGTACTTGGGATGAAAAGTAGCGCAATTTTTTGGAGAATGACAAGACTCAAATGCATGGGGAAAAAATGTATGTACATTTTAGTAACAGGGTGTAAACAAATTTTCCTTAGAAATGACCACTCCTTTTTCGGTAGTTACAATGGTTTTTCTAATATATACAAGTCTAAAAACTCTTTAAATGTATTATATTAGTATGTACGATAGAACCCAAGAAAGCATACAAAAGCAAAGAAAAATTACAATTACTTCATGGAATACTTTATTCTAAATGTTGAGCAACCGCTCAAACAAATTTCCATCACTCTCTACTTCCTCCAGCTCATCCCTGCTGTTGTCTTGTTAGCATTCAGCATTCGCACAATTGTAACCTGGACATGTGCACAGATTATAGCTGCACGGATTTTTCGACGTATTCTTGCAATTAAAGTGAACAAATTTCAAAACAAATCGTCAAGTGCAGGAACATCTATAGAGTAGTAAATCAATACAACTGTTATTTGGGTAAATACATTAAAAAATAGATTTCCACTGTGTTGTAAAAAAACAAACTTACATCATCAGTCATGATCGGGAACCCCTAGTTGCTAGAAATCTTCCATCGCATTGCATTGTAATGGATCAAAATCAGTCTGCTTTTTAGTGTACGCCTTTGGTATTCATGAACGTACGCGATTGGTCCTATCTGGTAGCCATCAAACACATTGGTAGACATACCACATATGCTTTTTACATAAGATATGTATTGCTCCAGAATTTCTCTGTAAGAAGAATTTGGCTTCCAAATCTTCATGTCTTTTTGATCCTTTCTTTTACGTGTTGTGGTGAGCGACAATGACACCAGATGGTCTGCCAGAGCTACCTTGTTTTATGTTATTATTAAATGATCTTTAAATAAAGATGTCGTAATTGTAGTCAACTTGTACTAAAGTAACTTGCCATGTCTTCTGATCTCTCCAGTAACATAATAAGCCTAATAAGCCTTGTTAACAGCATAAGAGGATCCATGTGAACAGTTTGCTGATCGATGAGGACGCCTTTTTTCAAAGCTGACAAAGTTTTAATTTTGTCACTTCGCTTGACTGAAACATGTGAAACAGAAACACCATCAAGTGTACCTTGGATGTGGTTGGCAACAAATTCAGCTTTGTCACAGTTTACGCCATCTGCAGAGGCTTCAGTCAGCCCAGTTGAAAGGGATTTCAGCTGTTTCTCATCTGGGACAAATAGACAGTGCAGGGAAAATCTTGCAAATCCCTATTGCATCGGCTGAAGGTGACTTCTACATGCTATTCACTAGCTTTGAGAGTCGAGCCAGACTCAATATGCCGTTTTGATTTGTTCAATCGACAAGTCTGTCCAGAGCCCAGCCCAATACGGTCACTTCGCCTGACTGAGAACAGCTTGTTTACCTATTCTTTAAGTTTGTCATATAATTTAAATTTAATATTCGAAACTTACTAATAGCATGGATGCATATTTTATACATACAGTACTTATAGATAATGGTAATATTGTCCAGTGAGTACATAGTATAAAATAAATATGTTAATTTTCTATGGAAATTGTATTAATATTTAGTATAATGTGGATATTGTAAGTTATGTTATTTTATAGATATTTATATATTAAATTCTCTATAGACAATAATATATGTAGATTTTCTATAGATTTTGGGAAGTATCCGATATAAGCATTTTATAGACTTTCTACAGAATTTCTAAAGAATTATAATAGAATTTCAATATAATTTCTATAGACGTTTTATAGACTTTCTATAAACTTTCTATAACCGTTTTATAGACTATAAACGTTACAAAAATCTATAATACTTTTTTTAAATATATTTTAGACCAATTATATTTACAAATAAATGGTTACTACGATGAATTTCAAGTTCTAACAATAACCCAATCTATTATCTCAAATTGAAACTAAAATTATTTAAGAATACAATAATCTTCATAATTCTAAACCGATTTGGTTGATACAGATATATAGAATATACATTATTTTTTGGTGTGATGGTAAAGATAAATAAAGATTTATTAAAAAGTATAGCTAAACATATATACCTATACAATAAGATGTTTTTACAAAACTAACAGATGATGCACATTTTTATCTACGATCTTATGATTTTACTAATCCCATCTACTGTAAACTGAGTATTCTCATATATGAGTAAAACATATATTATAAAAAGTCAAATTAATGGAACTACGGCTTATATGCTCAGAAAATATTTATTTTTCGAGCAAATTAGTATCAGCAGTTTTTTATTGATGGAGGTAACAAAAAAGTTGATATAGATAGAAATAGTACAGGATCACTACGAGTCGACACGAATTTTCTTAAAAAATAATACAACAACAGAGGACAATTCACGAGTTCCCTGTACCATCAATTATCATCCTTTGATACGTGGCATCCTTAAATAAAACGAAAAGTTTTAAAATTTTTAAATTATCTCCTCCCAGTAAATATGTGTTTAAAGAACCTTCTGTCGTTGCATACCGTAAAATTCCAACCCCAAAAGAAAATTAGTAAAAATAAATATTGTAAATTGTTGCAATAATAAATATAAGTGTGATAAGTGTAAGACATGTTATATTTTAAAGAAATTTGTAATATCACTAACGTAAACTTTCAAAACGCAATTTTTAACAAAAAACACATACATGATTTTACAATTAATAACTGTATATATATGCAATCAACTATGTAAAATGTGACCAACTGTACATAGGTAAAACTAAGCATTAAATAGTCGAATAAATTAATAGCTATGAATCCCACATTAGTATGACCCAACACGGCAAGACTCGCAACATTAGGACTACTGAACATTTTAATCAAACAGTGAAAATTACATTCAGGTAACCCTCCAAGATTCCTACACACAATGGTCTTATGAGGATTGACTTTCCCGGGAAGTAGCCGAATAGGCACTTATATGGGTAATAGTTATTTAGTGAAATCTTTTTATGATTGGTTTAGTTTATATGTAAATTCCTTATATATTTTTCCAATGTCTTTGTAATATATATAAATTATTGTAATCATTTTAAACTATTAATTATTTTGATTTCAATGTTTAATTTTAATAGTGATTGTATTTTGAAATTCAGTAGTTGTATATTGTTATTTGAAAATATTAACTTATGCTTTGATAAAGAGAAC
>JAUZND010003903.1:0-11999 GCA_034780555.1 Coelogynopora nodosa
CCAACAAGGGTCTGAACAATTATACCAAAGGTCCAACAAGGGTCTGAACAATTATACCAAAGGTCCAACAAGGGTCTGAACAATTATACCAAAGGTCCAACAAGGGTCTAAATCATGATACCAAATGTCTAAATCATTATATCAAATGTCCAACAAGGGTCTATTACATGATACTAAGGGTGTAACAAGGGTCTAAATCATGATATCAATGGTGCAACAAGGTCCTAAAGGTCCAACAGCCTAAACATAAACACATGTTTTTAATCGGTAAAAATTTGGGCTGGAAAAGTTTAGAAAAAATATTGTTCGATAATTTTTTTTTTAATTTATGAATTAAAAACAAATACTATTAAAATAATACGATAAATCAAAAAATTAAAATTAATTAGCGATATCGCACTAAGAATTTTAATGAACAAATTGAAAATCAAAGTTTTGGACACAATACTTTCTAAAATCCTCTAAATCTTAAACATAACCATAACTTTTAAGTTTCAAATATATTTTTTAAAATGATGTTTATTAGTTTATATATGATATTTAAAGATTATCTAGATAGATATCCTGGTAATCATATTTTAATAAGCGTAGTATATTAATAACGTATCTATCATAAGTAATAATAGAGCTTAATAGATCTTTAGTGTACATACGTACAAGTCTGAATAGATTACAAACAAGACACAAGCGCAGAAAATAAAACATATTAAAATACGTAATTTATATTAATCATAATGTTTACACATAAATCCTCGAATAAAAATCTGTTAAAATTAATAATATTTTCTTCGAGATTGTAATAAAAATTCAGCAGTTCAAAAAAGTCGGACATCGTGATTCAAATAAGTATAAGCATATTATAAGCCTGATCTATAAGAATCTGAAAATACAAGCATAATTTATTTATAGAACACAATAGCACGCAATAAAATGCGTACTATTTATAAAAAGATATTTTAAAACATCATAAAAATGTTTGACCCACGTAATGTTTCTACGTAATTTCAGTTTACAACTTGTAATTGTATTTTCATATATAATAATTATAATCCAAAACATATAATATTAAAGAAAAATATTTGGGCTGAAATAACTCTTTGTATTCTAATAATTCTTTGTAACTCATAAATAGTACATTTTTAAACGGGAATTATATATTTAAGAAAACGCATATTGTAACTCGAACAATGTAAATTATAATTACAACTGATACACAATTGCACTAACTGCAACGAAATAGTTTCCAAAGCATGTCGCCGAGCCTACGTGATGTTAAAGGCTTTTAAAACTCACGACGCTCTGCGGCTCATCAGTGCCTATAAATTTTAAACTCAACCTCTTCTCGAGTCGGCTACACCAGTCTGGTAGACTTGGCTTGTCAAAGACATCACGTGTGTGGTGAAAAATGTACAGCGCTCCTACATTCGACGCGTATGTCATCGTGCCCATATTATATGTTTACTATGAACATTGTTTACGGTTACTAGAATTCGAAGGCCTTGAACATCGTAGATATCTCTTCGATCTACACATCATATGGTTTATCGGATAATAAATAATTTAGTTGACCTTAACCTTAGCGACTTTTTGATTATGACAATAACCCCTATAACACGTGTGGGTACTCCAGGAAACTGAAAGGTACTCATCTACCCTAGTATAATTTTAGGTAACATTTCTTTTCTAATCGAGTTTTCTCCACTCTGTTTGTTTTTAAAAAGCGTTTATATGCCTTTTTGAATGTATAGGTAATTTTTTGCCAGTACTTGCCCTTTCGTAGAAATTACTTGTTTATATGTGTTTAAATTTACATTTTTTTTGTACAAATAAAAGTTATCTTATGCTATCTTAATATATACGTAAACGTTAAGTCATAAAATTTCCAAAAATGTATGTTGCGTAACAGCTGTAGATGCAAATAACTAAAAAAATACATAAACCGATAAATTACAAGTATTTGAATTAAATAATATAGAACTTTAATTTTTTTTATTCACTAAAAACTATTTTAAAAAATCACAAAAACTTTAAAAACTATACAAACTATTCAAACTACTATATTAGGCCTACCACTAACCTACAAAGTATGAACAAACATTGTGATTCCACAGTGCCTTCTATTTATAAAAAATATCTTTCAATCGATTGTACACTAATCTCTCTATGGTTACCTATTCATTTTAGTACTCTTTATCACTAAATGGTATTGTGTTTTACATTGTTATCGGTCTTTTGTATGCATGCAGTTGTTAGTAGTTTTCATTTCGGCAATCTGTTAATTTGTTTCACTTTTGTTGTGTTGCCTCGGTAGAAGGTTTGCTTAAACACCGAAAATTCAGGCGTAATAAATAATTTCGTGTTGTTGAGCCTTTACATTTTAATTTATATCCTATTTTATATGAAAACATAAATTTTTAATGTATTTAAGTTGTATCAATTTGCATCGTTACGCTTAATTCTACAATTAATAATCACATATCATATCAAATCTTATAATCAGATACTTAAAAATCGGTATAGCCTACATACACTGGATTACAAGTCAAAACGTCACCACGAAAAAATATTACCACGACATAATGTCACCAGGATAAAATATAACCAAAATTGACGGATTCTGTTATTCCTCCGTATAGAGGGACGAATTTATTTTAATTATTTGTCCCTCAAATAATTTTATTGATACGAATAAACAAACGTTTATATCATTTAATGAAAACTTCATAACTAAAAAAATAATTTTAATACAAACGTTTGTTTATTCGTATTAATATAATTATTAAAAGAACAAATAATTAGTCCCTCTAGACGGACGAATATCAGCTAATCAATTTTATTTATTATTATCTATTTTTTCATGGAAACGTTATGTCGTAGTGACGTTTTGTCGTGACAGCATATACTGCAGTTGTCTCTATATCCCTCGTCTGTCTATCTTTTGATTCGGAACAAAAATACTCACTCATCGGGACTATCGTATATTGATTTGACGTCATCATTTATAATATTGTAAATTAAGTTATCGATCCCATACAGCGGAGGTGAAGTAATATTCGGCTGGAATTAATAATCATTAAGCATTTAGAAATGGTATATCACAATTGTAAAATAGAATTTATATGTCAGGTATACTACAGCATTCCCTAGATTTGCGAAGGAGAAACCAGCATTTCCCGAGCGAAGCGAGGGATATTATATCTCTTAAGTGAATGTGGAGACTACTATAGTATACTACATAATATATAACAAAGTAAAAGTTTATAGTTGATGTGTATAGGTATTAGTCGTTACGTAATATTTTTTAATCACTCAATAGAATACAAACAAGTTTATGTCAACGTAGTTGATGTGTAGGTATTAGTCGTTAGATAAAATCACTTAATAGAATCAATAAATATATATGTATAAATAAAATAAATAAATAAAAATAGATCAAAGGAATTCCTGTAAAATATTTAATTGATTTTTTTTCTCTAAGATACTATGGTATATATATATCACTTAATACATAGTAGAAGTAAATATATAAATGATGTATTTTTGATCAAGTTAATTCAATTAATTATTGTTTAAACAAATGTTGCTTAGTGAATAATGATTATGGAAGATGAATACTTTCAAGATACGAAATATTAAAATTCATTTCAATATTAAACATATTAAACATAAAAATACTGACAAGCAAAGCTACAAAACATATTCTGATAAATATAAACATGACCAATTTCGACAAAATGATAATATTAAAAAATGTATGCTTTTCATAAGATACTGATAAAGGTTCCTTGATGTTTCGATGATCTTTTATATCGATTTTTGTTGAATCCTGATGAAACTAGTTTTCATTGATAATCATGTTATACTAGCTATAACAGAATTATTCACTAAATAAATATATTTGGGAAATACCAATTACTTTTAGATATTTTTAATCGATTTCAATCTGGTTATTTCGGCATATTTAAGTTAATTTCGAGATATCTACTAAAGAACATTATAATCATGATCTTTGGTTTCTCTGTTCAACGAGTCAATAGATTCCGCACAAAATAATTTCGACGGAAAAATAAGTTAAATATATATATATATTTACTATAATTTTGTGTTATTCATTCCTTACTATCTAATTAATAGAAATTCGGTATGACCGATGAACAAAAGGTGTCAGCAGCTTTTTTAAATTCAATGAATAACTCATAACAATACAAAAGAACAGTAATAACAATAATAAAAACAACACAGTACCGGAATTATAGGTTCTTGACGGCATTTGCAATATCTCTTAATAATGAACACAGTGGCGATAATTATCACAATCAGAAGTACAACAGCTCCAACGGTTCCTCCAATTATTTTTGGTATTGCTGTTAAAGAACAATACAACAATACATATTATAGCATGTTTGTTTGCTTGTTCATTTGTGCTCAAAAAAAACTTACGATTAGGCTCTATGCAAGTCCTCTCTTCCTGAAAAAATATAAAAAATTTGAAATAAATCATTGATTTGGGAAACTTAAGGAAAATTTATGATAACATCTAGAATGTAGTATTCAGAAATATATACCAATCAATAACAGACCAGTATTGCAAATCAGTAATATTTACAGGATTATTATTACAAAATCAGGAATAACATGATAAAAAGGGAAAAAAGTTTCTCACTAAATGAATCGTTAAAATTACAGTTTAAAATAACTGAAATCTTTAAAACTACGTATAACTTGAAAATCTAACTGAATTTAAATGAAATTGTGAAATAAATCTAGATATTTTTTTATAATAAAGAGTTTCTAACAAAAAGTTCACAATTGGTCCTAACATACTGAAACAAACTGCATAAACACTGCGGACACAGCTGGAATTCTAATCCGTCGAATGATTATACCATTACGTCAGCAAAATCTATAAAGGTTTATTAGTTACCAGAAAACATTTTAAATTTATTTCGCACATCTTGCTGAATTGTAAAAAGAACTATAAATACAATGTCAACATTACTGCTACTAGAACGGAAAAATGTAAACGTGGTAGTATAAATGCATAAATGCATTTCAACAAACAATGATACTTAACAAGTGACATCACAACGAAATATCACAAAGACGTTACAGGTATTAGCAGACATATAATAAACAACATTCTTACCGTTCTTACAGATGTGCATAATGCAGACAGCTTCTGACAACTTCTTGTCGACTCAACCGAATGAGTTTGGTATCAATCCTAGCTATGTTCAGTTAAAGTACATTTCATGCGATCAAATTTGCAAAATTATTTATGAGTTTTCAATTTATTTAGCAATTGTGATTTTGTTAATAAATACTTTTGCAACTAACTACATATATATGCTACGTAATCGTGACTTTTCCTATTGGCATACTGTAAATCTAGAATGAGATATGCAAACAGTGGTACCGACCTGTTTGTCGCACTTGCTTTTTTCCCACTGATACAGACCTCGGTCATTGCCCGACCCGCAACGGTCCTCAGCCAGACACCAAAGACATTTCTTGGAGGCGTCAAGGCTGTAACAATTTTTGCAGGATTTCTGCTCCACACAGGCTGTCAGGCGGGGATAGAGAGGTGATGAGGTGGAGCTACACATGGTGGTATAGTACTAGCTTAGTCATGGTATCAAATAATTTAGTCGCTTTCAACACGAGTATTGATAATTAGAAAACCTCAGTTAAAACAACAACAAAAAGTGAAATAGAAGATATAAAAATATTTTTCATTTTGGAATTTATATTAGTAATGTTAAAGTCAATGCCCGATTATGAAAAATGTTATGGCCGCAGTTTTATCGTTGCAACCCATTGCTAGCTCGACAAATGGAAACAGTTCAGCATAATAGGTGTAACAAGATTACTTTAATTGACAATAATCTAGGCCTATATTGAGTAATATGTTAGATATTTATATTGTAATTACATATATATTATTGAAAAATGTATAATTGGAAATGTGTAATAGCCCAAATTGAAGATTGTGTCACTTCGAGGTGTCTTTAATATAATTTGGAGAAAACTATAGAGTTCTAGATGTCCTCGTAGAAATAGATTCTTTCACCTGGATAAATTAGCAGCTGTATTGATCAGAACCTTGTGATACCAGTCAAGAGTAGAGTTCCGCCAGAGATTCCAACTATTGTATATTCACCACGAATTAACTAATGATATAAGATTACTTTATAATCAATTTAATTATATGAAAAAATAACTTCAAAGAATAAAACTTTCAAAAAGTTTGATAATATAAAATTGATTGATATATTCGACAGATAAACTCATGAGAATAAAACATTATTTGGATAGGGAAAGTTAAAGCAGAAAATAATCTTAGTGTAACGTATGGTATAAAAGCTTAGCGTAACGTATGGTACAAAATCTTTAGTAGCGTATGGCACTATGTATATATATAAATAAATATAGATTTGTATGGTTATATAAGCCTACCCATGTGTTTAGGATAATGTAGGTAACACTTCAGTTTTACAGTAAAGGATTATAAATTAATATTACATCTCACTTTTTTGCGGTATCAAAATCACGGCTGCGCCACTTGAAATATACGTCTTATTGATATTCACGCTGTAGTAGATCTCATATATTTTTTTTTCTGTAAGCAATCCAAATATATACTTACTAAATACATAGTTATTAATTATCAAAAACATTAATTAAAGAAAATTTATTCCCGTAAAACGTAATACACCAAGTGTTTTCATGTAAAAAATGGTGATGATTTATTTTTGTATAAATTGCCTTATCTTTCTGAAACTACCATCAATATAAATTTAAAAATACAACTTACAGTTAATTGCAGTTAACATTTTGCAATTAAATCACTTCAATGCATAGGAGCAACCCACAATTAGATAGATTGAGGGGAAAAAATCCTGGTTTCTAAATGGCGGTTTAGGTCATTAATATTATACAATATAATTAATATTGCCATGGTGAACTTCCATTTTGAGTGCACAGGACCAACCAAGGAACATATTACAAATCTAATGAATTAACTAATTGTTTCGAAAATATATTAATCATAAATCAGCACAAACGTTAAGTCGTAATTGAACATATAACCTTAATAGGTCATTGAAATATATTTCATTTACATTATGCAAAAATGAAATTTTGAGTCACGTGGAGCTTAGTGGTATATTAACCTTTTGTTCCAAGGTCCTATTTTCTAATTCTCGCAATGCAAATATATATATTTAATGTCGAAAAAACATAGTGAGCTCAAAGGACGCTATAAAATGTTTCAGATATTTTTTAACGTCTTTATCTTTAATAATAATTTATAAATTATTGAATTAAAAGGTTTACTTTTTTGGTGGAAAAACACCTTTATAATATAGAAACAGTCTAACGACTTTTTATTTTAAAATATATATAACAAGCAAATTAACAAGGAATTAATTGAATACAAATGTATAAATATATTATTTAATTAAATATATCATAAAACGATTCATATAAGCCGTTAATAGAAAAGAATATCAAGAAATTGTTCGTATACTAAACCAAAAAACTGTTTCATCATTACATAAATTGAATGTAATAAAATCAGGAACACCATAACATAATAAATAGATAATTAAACAATTAAAAGGCATTAAACAATTTGAAATCGTTAGTTGTCCAATAGCGATATTTTTGAAGAAGCTCAGTTCAAAATATTACAAAATCATCCCTCCCCCGTCTGTGGACATCAGTTTTAGGATATCGTCGGTCTACTCATGCGATATCTATCTTCCTCTAGCTATACGATCAGTACTCTATATAGGTATTAGTTGTCTACCCTTTGTATAAGTTTATATTTCTCCTAATGTGTTCTAATAATTCGTCACTTTTTAAGAATCCTTTTCCTCTTAACAAGCATTTATCACACACAGGGCGATCACAAATTGTGCAAATGGTTACAGTGGTCCAGTGCCTCTTTACAAGGCAGTTCACACGTATTTCTAATGGAGCAGGACGTGAAACTTCAGGACCAACAGGCTGAGAAGGAACAGGACGAGCTTGGCAAAGATAGTGATGAAGAGGAGCTGGAAGTCGGGCTTCCCTATCATCCGGAACATCTCTGCGAAGTTGAGCAATCAGTTGCATCATGAAGTTTGTTCCTTACAGTGGATGTTTTGCCACCATTATCGTCGTGAAGGATGTCGAAGAGAGAGTTCTTGCCTTAATACCTCTCAGCATATCTCACTGGAAGAGATATGCTGATGATACTTGAGTTATCATAAAATTGTATTCTTTTTATCAATAACATTGAATCCGCACCAACAAATTCACTCTTCATTCAATCTTCATTAAATCGCTTTTCTTTGTGGTCTAATCAAGCGTCAACTATCAATGTACACAACACCTGTCTTCAGAAAACCCACTGATACATACGCACAGGTATTTGACTTTCGATTCTTCCCATCCTTCTAAAAGTTGGCTGTTGTGCCAACTATTTAAACTTCATTGGAAACTGTATGTTGTTCGATGATATTAATGTTTTGTTTATATTTTACACTTTTCTATTCTGTTTAAATACAGGATAATAATTTGTAATTAATCATATTGAGATAATATTTATTAGCATATTATGATACTGAGAAAAATATATTTTCATCCGCATAAAACAATAGACAATTGTGATAAATCTATAAATACTCCGATGACGTAAATATACGACAATTAACTAGCAATACGTGTTATATATTTTTAATATTTTAATCATATACAGTGTTTCTTTTTAAAATTGGTAAAACAATATTTTTAGTTCAAAACTTACTATTGATGTCGATTTCGTAAGCATCTGTGAGACCTATTTTTGTGTCTGATAAGCTGATTTCTTGGGATAGATCATCTATCTATCAGGGACAAACAGAATTAAACATTAATTTTTTTTTGTATATATCTAAATAAACATAAATTATATTGTTTACTAAGTACCACCCCAATCAGTATACTTTTTACTAAATCACACCCTAATCATTATACTTGGAAAAGGCTTCATTATAGTATAAATAAAAATTGATAAGAATTACCCATGTAAAATGATTAGAGCAAGTTTGTATCAATATTTTACTGATCATAGCTCTCAAAGTTATCATGTCATGAAACTAAAACTTAAATGATATTAGTAATATAGAAAAATATTAATAACATTTCATTACAATATAAATAGTAAATTATAAAATCAAATCGTTCAAATACATTTGTAAGAATTATTCCCGTAAACATACATTATCGTAGGTAAAATAAATGGTTCCATTGTAGAAAAGGGCAAGATGAAATGAAGTGTTGTCTGGAAAACAAATTGGTATACTTTTATTCAACATTTTAACAGAGAGCTTTCACAAACTCCAAGCACACGACAAGCATTAAAGATAATTATACAGAACATCTATTTATGAATACCGAACGATAGCGAACATCTGTGCACAAAGACATTAGTTTGTGTAGTTTATCAAATTATGCAGTTTATTTTGCATAACAAACTGTCAGTACTTTAAGTATAACTAAACAAACATTATGCATTTCTAAGTGACATCATTACAACACATAACCTACAGGTTATGCGCAATATATCACGCATTTTCTGTGACCTCGCATTTGATTTGTAATTATTTGCAACTGGTAAATATCATTTTAAAATTTTCTAAAATAATTGAAACAACCATTGCAACTGAATTTAACTATATGTGATAATCAATATACTTTACAAACATTATCATATACAATATACATTTTTAATATTTAATTTGAATGTAGGCTTGTTGGAGTTTGATTATAAATAAATAAAATAAGAATATAAACGATGTAAAACTCCAAATTATATTTAATACAATTTAAATTAAATACAATTTGAAGTTATTCATCCTTTACATTCTTTTTTTACTCATTTATAAATTTTTAATTAATAACAAAATATAAATAATTGTTTAAACATCTGCAGCATTTTATTTACGCAGGTCCAATTTTCCAATATATTTATAATAATTTTTTTCGCACCTTAAAAGTTGTAAAGAGCACATTAATTATGTGCTATAATAAAATGATGTGCTATAAAAGATTTAGTGGTGTAGTATGTTGAAAAGAAAACCCAAATAGTATTTTAAGAAAGAAGGCTTTCTATACTGATGTCTTTTAAGGCCTTTGTAACTCATCTGACCATTTTAATAGATATAGAGATTACACAATAAACCAACAAAAATACTACACAATACCATCCTACTGACTACGACTCTATTGTGAAGCCCGACTGCACTGTGTCATATTATATTGATTGGCTATTAAGATATTTGCTTATATAGTTCATAATTACATCTGTACTAATATACGATTCATTGCCAAGTGTAAACGTTTTAATATGACATTTATTTAGGTCTACTGTGAAGACGACCTATTGTTTAGTCATCAACTATCCAGAGCAATTTATTGTCAACTAAAGAAAAGTTGAATACACCTTCTGAACCAACAGAAAGAGTTTTCAATTGCAGAGATCAACTACATTGGGTCTTCTGACTTTGAAATTATTAGAATTTGATGTTAGAAAGAATAAGTAGTAAAAAGTAGTTTAAAACAATTATAGAATTTTACCTTTGTAAATATTCATCCAGTGAAAATATTTTCCATTATCTGAAGGATAAAAGAAATCATTAAATAGAAGTTATAATTTCACAACAGTAAAATAAAGACATAAGTTTTTCATAAAAAGAGGTTTTAATCCAAACTATGAAAAACTTTTAGTTCCACGTATTTATATTTTCACAATTTGATTATATTTTATTATTAAATTCAATTTGTTTTTTTCTTTCTCAGAAAGAATATAATTTTATTAATATTCCTGAAACTCAATCTTTAATTAGCCCTTAAAATATTAAATATTTGTAGTTATATTGATGAAATTTTGATGACATCATGATCCAGTTTAGGAACACAGCTAAATAACCATTAATCACATGACACTTTTTCATACAGTATTTCTCAAGTTTTTAATAACATATTCAATAAAATGAAGAATTCTTCGGACAATAAAAACAATATTAACGTTTAAAACCACAGTCTTTTGACTTCAGGTTACAAAACTGCATTGTACTACTAACTAAAGTACATTCTTTTTGGAAGCATACTACAGCTGTTTCGAACTTATGAGTTCTCATCAGCCAGACACAGTGAGCAGTTGCTGTAGGCCGATGGTATATTATAATACCAGAGTAAATGTGCATGTATCATAAACCACATGTCAAAGAAAAAGTCCGGACAAGTGGATCATTCTGCTCTGTTAAAAAATATTCTTTTAAGATGTAATTTATGTTGTAAATATCTTTAATAGTAAAACCATCATAAAGTTTCTTTTCCTTTTCCTACACTCTAAAATAATCCGACGCGTCGACGGAATATATTCCGTCGGGTAAAAAATTATGCGCCGGAATTGCGTCGAGTATTTTTCTGTCGGTTTTTGCTCAACGAGCAGTGGGTTTCCTAACCTATCTGGCTTCTTCGTTCGGAACGGGTTATGGTCTGACAGCTTTAGATAAGCTGTCTAGACACCTCTGGTACCTTGTCCGTCCTTTGTTGAAAGGGCGCTGGCTTCAGGTATGACCGAATTCTAAGTCTGTCGCCTCTTGGTACTCAGATGCAATGCCCCACCAAATTGCGGTCATAGACCCTAGAGGTGTTGCAAACTCCGTTTCGATTGAAAAGGTCAGCCAGCAACAGGCCAAATTATGGGCCGTCATCTGGGCCATCGTGTCGGCCTCTTCCAATGATATTATTTTTACCGATAATACTGGTGTTATTGTGCGTATCCTCCGTGTTTCTCCTACGACCGATCCTTTGGTCCGTTTTTATGGTACTATGTTACATATTAAACATTTGCATTTCCGGTATATATCTTCTGCTGATTCGCCATCCTGGGCCGATCCTTGTGGATGTCCCACACTGATGGACCCGGGGCTTCTTCCGTGCCTAGATCGGTTCACATTTCAATGGTA
>JAUZND010003904.1:0-11999 GCA_034780555.1 Coelogynopora nodosa
AAATGATAATGATTTATCATACATATAAAATATTTGTGTTTTTTCTATAGATTTATATTTCATGTGTATTTCATATACATACATACCAAATTGTTATTCACATGATAAACCACAGTAATATAACACCTGATTGACCATAGCAGATTTAATTATGTACACCTAATTTATGACAAGCATTTATACATATTTTAAAATCATTTATCAATTTAGCGATTCATATATTATAAGCAAATATTTAATTTTACATATTTTGTTAATGCAGTATTTTTCTCGTTAAAAATATTCACCTGCCAATCCGGCAGGTGAATTGAACACTAACACAGTTAAGCTCAGTGATTTGACTTGAGCTGGTGGGCTAAATGAACCTGAGCATCCATACGAACTTCGTTGATCTACAAGAGTAGAATATTAATTATTTTACTATAACACACATACCAAGTGGTAACAAATTGATAAATATTTAGTTAATAACTGAAGATAATGTGGATAACATCATTTAAACTTCTCTCTTTGTACGAGTATTTCACACTATTTCTTTAATTAATAGACTAGGCAAAATTTCTGAAAATGTGTATATTTAAGTTCTGGAGGTAAATCGTGTTCATTTATGGCATACACGTTTTTTAGAAGTATTAAGGAGTGCTGAACTCAAATATGCTGTATGCCCAGCTCAACAATGGCTGATAATGCCTCAAAACTGATAAATCTAAGATAGCCGCCATTGAAACCGAAACTACTTAATAACTCGAAAACGAAGCTTCTAACAGTTTAGAAATGTATTACTTCCCTATCATAAAATTTCATTTTCAAGGTCACCTAATGACGTCATATGTCTATTTTTAGCAACAACATAACAAAAAATATGTAAAATTGGCCAATTCAAGGCCATAAAGTCTTAAATATCGACCAAAACTGTCTCAAACGCAATTACATATTAGATGCACATATTCTTAACAAAGAGTTTTAAATAAAAGCTGGATAAAAACACACGCGCGCTAAAATATGTAATTTCGGTTTCGTGAGTTTGGTAGGCCGATCAATATACCGCGCGCCTACCTATTATATATACAGTAGAGTGTGATTTATTGGGAACCAATGCTGCGCAATTTATCCGATAGTGAAGTTTTTACTAAACTATAGATTTATACTTGAAGGTATCTAAGTAAGTATTTAATCGACAATATTTGTTAATTATTTATTATATCGTAAACACTTCACTATGAGATATTAAATGAAGCAATCAAACCATTAATCAATTAATTATATTAATCGATCGTGTTATTCCCCACCACCGCACCGCACCAGGCCTCCCCGCACAGCACGGCCAAGAACGGCTACACCGCGCTGCACATCTCGGCCAAGAAGAACCTGCTCGAGGTGAGCGGAACTCTGTTGGCCAACGACGCCGACGCCAATGCCGAGTCGAGGAACGGGTTCTCCCCGCTCCATCTGGCCAGTCAGGAGGGCCACCCGGAGATGGTGGAGCTGCTGTTGACGCACAGAGGCAATGTCAATATGACGGCCAAGGTGGGAGAAGGAGGAGACGACACCCTTGGTTGTTTGTTGTGTATGACGCACACTCTCCAATCACTGTCAATGCAGTAGTGTGCCGCCTCGTCTTGAAAATTATAAAATCCTAACATTTAATCCAGTAAATTTTTGTAAAAAAATGGCAAAAATGTAAATTTCTAAATTTGAACCAACCCTTAAATTTACCCATAACCCCCCTGAACACCACTAAATTTGGTTATATTTAAATAAATGATTGCTATTTTTTTGTATTCTTCTGCTGACAAATAATGTTTTCTAATTAAATGTTGAAATGTTGTAAATGTCAATTTTTTGTTTCAGTGGAGTCTTCAAAATTTTCCTGACAAACCAAAGTTTCCAAATTTGACTTTAAAACTGTATATAAAGTAAATAATTATAATTCTGTATGTAATTATAACAGCGTATTAATAGATGTTGATCCCTATATTGATTGTTATTATGTTAGTAATCTATTTTATCCTTGAAAAAGGTAAAGACCCCTCGAATTTTGATCCGGTTGGAACGATACTATGAACCCTGAATGGAAATCCTAAAATCTTAAAGTTTAACTCTAAAGATCTTGGAATTCAGAGTCCTAAAGTCCTAAATTTGATCCTAATAAAGGTCTATACAATCCTAGATTGTAACTGCAATTGCTTCCCCCCCCGGCTAAGGGAACCTACCTCCCTCTCTTCTACACCTCCAGAACGGCCTCACTCCAATGCATCTCACCGCCCAGGAGGATCGGGTACGGGTGGCGGAACTCCTCGAGTCGGCTGGGGGGCAGTTGGACCCGAGAACCAAGGCTGGTTACACCCCGCTACACACAGCGTGCCACTTCGGACAGGTGAGGTACACCCTTCCTTGTAAAGTAGGCGATTTCTGGTTTTTATGCGGTGCTGATTTGGTTGGGTCTTGAGATGTGCAAATTAATTGAAAGGTATTATCATATTTTAAGACTATCGTACGCATGTACAATGTATGGCGACCATCCAGCCGAACAAAGCCGCATTCGCTCTTACTACACTGCCTCGTTTTCTATATTGCATAACTTTTATGTACAGCTTGTTGTTAACTTATTGATTAAATATGTATCATTGAACTCTGTTCACTATGTGAGCGTGCGTTTGTATAGGATTGTGATATGAGTATAGTCTAGGATTGTTTGTACCCGGCAACGCACACTTCAACGAGACACGTGATACGAATAAATTCAGTGCAGATCATCCTGTTTGTTTTATCTGATTCTGTTTCTTGCTTTTTGCCTGTGATTGTTCCTCAAATTCCTCAAAAATTCCTCGAATTTGACCATAAAATAGTTAGGAAAATGCATAAATTCAGACTTACCAAGTGACCCGATATTTTATGCGATTTCCACCATTCCAATATTATAGGAAATAAGTCCCGATAATTTAAAAATCTGACTGTTGAATATTTTTATATACCCTTTCTTTCATTTTCAAACTGTAAATTTTTGTTTAATTCCACGCTTTGTGCTATTTTATTTTATACGGTTTATATAACGCAATTCCAAGCCTTTTAGATGCATTCTTAGCTCTAAACACACCATTTTTCAACGCTACGCGCTGATTTAGGACTCGGCAGCTCGCCTCGCCATCATAGAACTGGATATTATATAAATGTTCTAATTTGGCTTATTGAAAGGTTGGCAGGTCTGCATACGTTTCTGCAATTCCATATGAAACACTGCGAGACAGACCATTGTTATTCATTATTACATGCATTTATTGCGTAACACAGAGTCATCAACTTCGACATATTCTTAAAATCGTTAATCAATATTATAACACTGCCTAAACAATAAAATAACCAAATTTTGTATTATACTAAATATTGTAATATTGTAATACAGTATATACTATACTGTAATGTATTATTATATTATACCCAGATAATCAGAATGTATATATACATAATATATCTAAGTATCTAATCTTATGTATGTACATTGTTATCCTGAATTAACATTGTATTGTATGAAGAATTTTTTTTTTTTTACATTCCACAAAATGCAAAAAATATTCCTCACATGTTTTGAAGGGTCAATCACAGGTGCGACCCTTTCAACTTGCAATGATCAATTTAATGAGTTTGTACTTTGTGCGTTCTTATGTGCTTCGGTGTAATTTTTCGGTTTTGTTTGATTTAAATCGTCGATGTTGTACAAAATATTCTCGCTGCGCTGATGGATGAAAAACTGTTTTTCAACCAACTAATTCCACATTTTTGCTATTCAATAGAATAATATATAAACACTAATACAATTTGTATTCTGAATTGCAAGTTGTGGCACCCAATTGCTCCCGATAAACAGTCAAATGACCATAAAACCATTTGATGGTAGAAAACAACGTATAAACTTCCATATTATTATTTTATGATTATGCTCGTGTGACGCTTCGCGAGAGATCATGAATTTTTCATATTAATCAATAATTTATAAATAAATAAATATTAATAATCAATAAATATTTCAAAAAACTCAGAAAGGAAAACCCGCAATAATCAATAATTTATTGTTTATTGCCTGGTTTTTTTTTCTCTGATATTTTTGAAATATGATATCATATTCCATTGATTGTTATTATCGATTGGGGCACATTATAAACGATATATATTATTTGTTCACTATAAAAATGTAATGTGCCATTTATTATTTCTTTTGTATTCGTAAGATGTATATTTTTATGGTTTTAATACTATGTCAGTAACCTATATACATAAATATGCAAAACGTAAGAAGCTAAGCTATGGATCTAGAATATTCCAAAACATCCCGTGAAAACGGATTAAAATCCCGCAATAGAGGCACCCGCTCAATCTTGAAGTAAGACTTCACAAAACACAGGAGTACACTGTCCGCTAATGGTAGAGAGTGTGGTCAACAAATCATTTCAAATACGGAAAAAGTATTCTGAAGGGCATTACGACTCAATAATAATAATAATCATTTTAAGGCATTTTATCATAGCTGTGCAAGCCTCGCACTAATCGGTCTTATGAAATCCAGGGATGAGAATCTTCCGCTGATTTTTGGGATTTTTATTGCGTCTCGTAATTTGCAAAAATAATATAAATACAAATGTTACGGGCGGTTGGGGGTTCATTAAAGAACATCTGAGCTAATTTGCACTGTCAGACTACTTTGTCAATTATTCGCTCACATTATGTTATCCTGTATATATTTTATAATTCATATGATATGTCTATTTTATTTTATTATTTTTTAACATATCTTCACAACTGGACATACTAACTATTTAATTATCCAATATTTTGATACATTATAATTCTCTTCGAAATTGTGTGTATTCTACCTATATTCACTTATTCACATATAAAATCGATTATGTTTGTATCTACACATCTATAATAATGTAATAATACATTTATATTTACATCTATTTTCACATAATATCTTTCTTATACTAATAATATACAGGTACTGAGGCTATTTATTCAAGTAAAGACGCAGCTTTGAATGATCACAAAATCTAAAAGTATGATATAACTCTTCAGCTGCAGCTGTACTATAAATGGCTTAACATTATTTTTGTTTTAAATATCTATCAAAACTAGCTTTATCACATTTAGTTTTAAAAGTTACAAGATTGATTTATTGATTGCTATTTTGAAATTTAATCGATTTTATGACTATAAGCTAACCGCATAGCCGTCCATAACAGTCAGTTAGTTTTGTGAATTTTGTCTGATTTTTGTTTTGCCCGTTTGCCATCCCTAAAAATCTTGTTATAGCTGCTAGTGTAAACTATAACTTTACAGTAGTCTCTTGTTCCTGTCGGACTGAGCACAGGTGAACATGGTGCGCTACCTGCTGGGCAAGGGGGCCCAGGTCAACAGTCAGACTCAGATGGGCTCCACTGCGCTCCACTTGGCCGCTCAACAGGGCCATCTACAGGTCATCTACATCCTCCTCGAGGGCGGGTCTGACCCCAACCTCAAGAACACGGTGAGTCCCCCCATCATACGACGGTGACGGTTGGTGGCGTCAACTTCTCTCAGGTTACTCGTCCTGTACTGTTCTATGCACTACGGTTGGGGTATATCACAATGGTCGGATTTTATCATTTTATTTAGAAAAATACTTAAAACTATAAATTATAATAAGATTATTCACTTTATATACATTATTTTGTACACAATTGATGATTAATTTTTTAACTTTTGTGGTAAATTTTTTTTAATGAAAAAGTCATTTAACTCATGATTTGCCCCCGTGAATTTTGTCTATAATTAACGTTACACATTTTTTACTACTCGCGCAGTAGTATACAACAATAAATAGGAAATTGTTTCTTACGAACAATATTCATGCATATTATATCAAGTTTCTAAAAAGCTGATATGAAACAAAATATATTAACACACTGTATACAATATGTTAATTAATTTTAAAAAAAGTTATTCCATATGTTTAATATATCTAGTACTGTTCATTTAAAAGGGAAAGTGCATACATTACTATACAATACCTGAACATGGAGGGATATTAACAGAGAAAAAGAGGGGTGAGGGGAAGAGAAAAAAGGGGAAAGAACGGAAGAAGAAAATTTACAAAATGTTAGAAAAAAATTGAAAAAGGACAAAAAGCAAACAAAGTTACTATAACATTTAAAGTAGTTCTTAAATTATTATTACGAGGGTTAAAAACTGGAAATTTAATAATTTGGAAATGTAAATACCTGAAATCTTTTAAAATCTTTCTAAAAAACAGAGTCTCTCCCCTCCTTCCCCTCTTTCTCTCCCTCTACCTCCCCATCTCCCTCTCTCCCTCTCCCTCCTTCTCTCCTTCCCCTCTTTCTCTCCCCCTCTCTCCCTCCCCATCTCCCTCTCCCTTTTCCTCTCTCCCTCTCCCTCTCCTTCTTCCTCTCTCCCTCTCCCTCTTACACTCATTCTCTCTCTCACACAGACATAGGAACTAGAGCTGGCCAGCAGAGCGATTAACCCCATTGCGCTAGCTATACCATGATACTTATTGTATAGTCAAACAACGCTTGCCTCTCTCTCTCTCTCTCTTCCACAGGCGGTACGCGAGGCAGTCCACCGTAATCCGGAGAAAGCACGCCAGTTCATGGAGACACTGCGCCACACGGCCACCTTCCTCATCTTTAGCGCCTCCCAGCTCGAAGTGATCCTCAACGGCTGCAATGCCACCGGCAAGAATTCCGCAGCGGCTCCCGCCTCTACCCCTAACTCCACCTCGAAGCACAACCACAACCACCCGGTGTCATCCTCCGTCGCCAAATCTGAGGATGATGATGATGACGACGACGACGATGACGACGACGATGACGATGATGACGAATATGACGACGAGAATGACCTCCTGGTGGACAGGTTTGACGACGAGGTGAGCAGATCTGAGCTACCGCCGGCTGCTGTTCCCGCCAAAGTGGGCGTCGATGCTAGTCCAGTCAACCTGACGACTTCGTCAGACTCCAGCAGCAACAGCCTACAGCGTCTTGCTCAGAAGTGTCCAAGTTCAACGTAGGCCTATTCCGGCTTTTGTTTCCTTTCAGCGTGCGTTTTGTTCTGGTCATTGCTTTCATGTGAAGGTGTCTCTGTCGGCACCATGCGTACTCTCTCTCACCAGCTTGCTTGCTTGCACAGACGTACTTTCTGTTTTGTATTATGTTGCTTTCATAAAAAATTAATTTGTACCGCGAGATTAAAAAAACTGGAATGAGGCCACTATATAGGGGATTCCGTTTTTTTATTGTTGAAAAATTATGATAGTGAAAATTGAGGATTGTTACTCAACCCTCCCCCCTCCCGATTCTTGTTAGAATAAAAAGTTCAACATTGTGCTCAATGAAAATTAAAACCAAAGTTGATGTTGTTTATTCGATTTTTATTATTTGTTCACAGAATTAATTGTTGCTGTTCCCGCTTTATATTAAAGTCTTGGAGTCACACAATTAAATATAACGTAACTACTACTATCTCATTATGGGGTTCCTTCGTAGTCTTTGCTTTGCTAATCGGTTAAATTTGGGTATTAGTCCGTGGACAATTATAGTTCCTCTCGTTATGTATGGTTAATGACCAGTTGCTAATATAAACAATTGTTAATTGTTAAACATTATTGAACTAGTCTTTTAATCAATATCATTTAAATAAAAATAGGTCCATTGCGTTTTTCATTTCGAAGTTTTATGGAACCTTGAATGTGTTTCTTGTACATAACTATATATATATATTATCGATTTATGTACATGCATACAGTATTTCCACGTGGCTGTTGCACACATATTTTTCGTTCCAACAATTTGTGATTTCTTATAAACTTAATGGCTTTATCAGCTACTTGCTACATACGTACTAATATGTACATAATATATATATATATATATACAATATACATACACACACATATTTTAATTCAAAGAGTATATATATTTATAATTAATAAGTCAAATATGGAACTGACAAATTTATCACTTTTAATAATAGTTTTTGTATCTATCTATTATTATATATATATATACAGTGGTAGAATATGATCGGCATTTATGTGGTATAATTTTGTATATAAATACGTATAACCCTTCCCATTTTCTTGTAATTGCATGCTTTATTTTGATTAATATGTTCCACTTGTACATATACTAATATTATACAATTGAATCAATATTATAATAAAAAATGTTTTGTGTAATCACATTTTTTTTATATAGCTTAGTAACTTTTTCGGGGAAACGACTTGACAAAAGCACTATTTTTATTGTAATGTTCCATTGGATCATATGTAATAGATATAGGACGGGAGGCAAGAAATATACAGTGATTGTCATCTGTTCATTGTACAAAAACGTGATGTATTTCGTACTTTTACTGACATATGTGCCGCATACCATAACATCCAGCAATACATGTATGCATATAAAACATTTAATAAGGAGTTAGATTCAAATAGTAAATTGTTTAAAACACTTTATTCAAAAATATATGTCAGTTCTAATGCTATATTGCCATTGCTGTCTGGTAGTTCTTTAAATGCCATTGCCATTGCTGCCTGGTAGTTCTTTAAATGTAAGTATAAATAAGGTACGCGAGTCAAAAATATAACTCGTTTGCCTCCAGATCCCTGCCTCATAGGCAGCACGTTTAGAGTGTTGTAGCAAAACATCATGAGTTGGAGGAAAGTTTTCAATAGTTTTGTTCTTTTGGTAGAACAGTTATTTTCGGGCTTCGTTGAAACATTTAAGATCGCTGATTTTGTCGTAGAGAACAACTGTCAATCGCTCGAGAAGTTTGAAGTCGTGAAGTTCATATATTTGTTCATGTCAATTTGATGCCATGCTTGTGAAGGCTTCAGTGACGTACAGATAAGAATTCCAAGCTTTCCATGCTGTTTTATTCCCTTTGCCAAAGAACGACGATACTGTGTCGCAGCCGCTGAAGCTGTGAAACCCTGGCAGGGCTATACATTTTACTTCTCCGAAATCATGGGAAAATCTTTCCTGT
Source organism: Coelogynopora nodosa (assembly GCA_034780555.1). NCBI lineage: Eukaryota > Metazoa > Platyhelminthes > Proseriata > Coelogynoporidae > Coelogynopora > Coelogynopora nodosa. The sequence goes on from JAUZND010003904.1 coordinate 9,040, forward strand.
GTCCAACGCAATCCATGTGTCTGCAGTTGCACAGTTGGATGGCAACTTGTGGAATTTGCCAAATAGGATGATAACCACATCAGTGTCAACAGTCCGAACTATAGCTGTCGTGAGTCCATATTTCGTGAGGGAATCCTGCAGATGAATCACAACCCGTAGTGTCCGCTTCCTTATGAATGATTGCACAGTGAAATAAGTTGACCGGTTCCAGTCACTTTTTTCTGAACAGTTATGACAACCATCTTGTCTTCTGGGAAGCTTGTTTGTGCAACGATAGGAATGTGAAGAGTTCTTCCTTGTTGTTGGGATCTCGTAGGAGGTCTTGCGAGTTTCCAGGAACTTTTGTTTTAGAAGTAACCTTTCTACTTTACCTTTTCTCCTGAGTTGGAGCTTTGATGCTGTTGGTGATGTTATTTTTGGTATAAATACACAAAATTATTATCAAAAAAATTAATTGTGGCTTGGCATAGTTACCTCTAGTATTTAGCCTATAATGTTAAATATTTTCTATCAATTTAGTACATTATGGAGTAGTTCAAGGCAATCCTAAATTTTCTATCATTTGTTCTTTAATCAGACGTTTGGTTAGAAGGGTGTTTAGCGATACAGATAAACTAATTGTGCATTAAATAAAGAGAAAGTAAAATGAAGAATTCAGTTAGTGACCATTTTAATGACATGATGATAGTTAAGTAAGTACCACAAAATAATTTAGTCAAAAGTATTAAAAAAACTAAATGATAGTTTCAGCTTAAAAATGTAATGCTTGTTGATACAGAAAATATTTTTTAAATGTCTAAAAAGGAGCCATTTTAGCTGATTTGAGGTCTGCATTACGTCACAAAGCTATCCAGGCAGTATATATTCTATGACAATCTATGGCATCATCGAAAGTGCATTAATAATCAGCCAGGTAGTGAACATTGCAGAACGATAGCCTCTGTAGATTTTGAGTATTATTATAGTAAACGATCAGCCACCACCGTTGGGTCAATTTGTGATTTTTGCAATTTGTTGTCTCTCTGTAGGATTACAAATCCATGTATCACTTGTTCTATATTAACATGTTACAAACACGTTTTTAACAATTATTTTCTTTACTCATATATTGTGAATTTCACATATGTTATTAATAAAAATAGTTACCAAAGTGAATGTTTCCAATAGTTACCAATAGTTACCAATAGTTACGAAAGCTAATGAAATAGTAGTGAATGTTTGGAGGTTTGATGGTGAAAGTAGAGGTTTCTCTTAAATAACTTCACTTTTTAAGTTTAAAACAATTATTATTTGTCTGAATTACTACTCTAATTACTAATCATTAATTTCAACATCAATATGCGTCACCATTTTTATTTACGAACTACAACTTTTCAACTGTTAGCAAATAGTTATTTTGTCTCTTAAAACACATAGATATTTAATTATTGTTAGTTGTATATATACATGTAGATATACTATACACAATGTACATAATACTTAACAATAGATAAATATCTTTGAACAAGGTGAATATTAATTGGCGGCTTCTTTTTGTTAAATAGTAAGAATAGGTTGTGACCTAAATCTGGAGGGAAAAATAGATGATTAAAAAATTATTTCTCAAGGTCGGCATTAAGTAGCTAAGATAAACAAACAATTTAAAGAACATAATAATTAGTTTAAATTATTTAAAATTCTTTAATTTGATTATTTCAGAATTATTTTAAATGCATGCGTATCTTTTTCAATTGTTTTTCTTAGCTACTTTAATAATTTTCAAATTTATTTTGTTTATTTAAGTTACTTTTGCATTGTTGACCTTGAAAAATAGGTTAAATTTCATTCGAATTTGCCCTTCAGTTTTTCCTCCGGATTTAAGTTCGGATTTACGTACACTCTTAAGAATACCATACGTATCTTATATTGAAACGCAACAAAGGGATTCAACTTATACGTTTGTTAATTAATTTCACTAATTTAATTTATTTTCAAAGCGAATAATTGTAGATGCAGTATGAAGTAATCGTTTTATTTACATTTTGAGTTTCTAAAAAGTTATTGACTCATTTCTAGTACAAATTGAAAATGAGTAAATGCAAATATTTGGTAGGTATATTTCTATATTGTTTTATATAAGGTTATTTTTTTATTTTTTTATTATTTACTTATTTTTATTGTACACATTTTATTGATTAAAAATTTTAATTGATTTTAAGTAATTTTTAATATATTAATTATAATATTATTTAATGTATAATTTATATAATTATTAAATTTGCAATTGAATGGATTTAAATAATTGATTTTAATAGGACTGATCACTGGAACTCGAAACGTGTTTTGAGAGATTTGTTATTAACAAAATTGTATGACGTAATAAGGGGGAAGGCCGTCAGTGGGAAGCCATACCCTCCCAACTTTTTCAACTTATTCTAAGCGCTTTATTTCTTTCAAATGGAACCTTTTCCAAAACAGATAAATAACATTCCCCATTGTGTATATAGTTAAATTTAAATAGGTGGTAGGCCTATACTCATCCTACGCGCTTATCTATATAAAGTGGTGCTAATATGAAGACACTATAATAGTGTAACCTTATGTACAATGCAACATTCAGATCTCTGAAATACGCCTTGAAATAGATAAGTATTTTTCACAGACAAGTCAACTGTTGCAATGCTAATTATTGCCGGGCGCATTATATAGTGCCATCACAATGAGCAATTAATATATATTAATAATTTATAATAAATAACTTTTTAAAATTTATAAAATCGTTGTAATAAAACATTTTGTAAAACTTGCCACATATGTTAGAGTTAACTCTAAAGATAACTATCTTTAATATTATATAGAGTTAGTAATATAGTAAAAGCCTATATGCATAAAATTTGCATCTACTATAGGCTGTTCTACAGAAAACCGCGTTTTTTTCTAAAGAAATTATTTTTATTTATCAGTTTGAAATATAATAATTA
>JAUZND010003905.1:0-11998 GCA_034780555.1 Coelogynopora nodosa
TTTTCCGGGACTACATTCAATATAATAGTAAGCGAAGACAGGAGGCCAAGAATAAGTTCGAGAAGGACTACTATAAGTTGAAAAATAACTCACTGTTTGGTAAAACACTAAAAAATCCGCGGAAGAGAATGAATTTCCGACTAACCAACTGCGAAGATCACGTGACAAGTGGGAGTAGCGACTGATTCGGTAGAGTGAGACGTGGTTGATTCAGTAGTGGGAGTAGCAAGTGATTCAGTAAAGTGAGACGTGGTTGATTCAGAAGTGGGAGTAGCGACTGATTCGGTAGAGTGAGACGTGGTTGAACAGTGTACATAAACACTATAACATTAGCGAGTAAGAGACAAGAAGAGAAGAGATATCACACTATAATAACAGTCTACACATATACACACTATATAACACCAGTAGTTAAAATATCTACAAACAAATTAATCCGTCAAATTACATAGTGTAAAGCGGGGAAATATATACAAAAAAATTGGACAATACGAATTCCGAATATAATATTGGATTTCCGAATTTCAACTTTTTATTTGGGGGGCTGGGAGGGGCTCAGCCCCCCTACTCCGCGGTGCATGGCATACATATATAACGAATCAATTAAAACTATGAAAAGATACAGTTTAATAAGCTTACCTAATTCCCACAACAGATATATATTCTAGTTTTTTCATAGTCATATACGATAGCTCAAAAAAGCATTTTATTTGCAAATATATAGTAAAAAAATGAAACGGTTTTGTTGGACATAATTATAATTTAAAAATACATTAAAAAAGCATTTTGTTTAAGCTGCAATAAAAACAACAAAAGCTACATCAGCTGATTTTAGGAATATATCATTAAAAAATTTTGCCATTTTTTAAAATTGTTAACAATGCAAAGCCAAAGATTATATTTAAAAGCTTATTTGATTTTATTATTGGGATACATTCACACATCATGTGGATTTGATCGAAAGGTAATTAATTAATCAATTTTCCTTTGGCATAGACTGTAAGTGTAATGACTATAATGTCTATGTCTATGACTAATATAAGATTTGCTTATAATTATGTACTATATTTACAAGAAAACAGAATAAATCTTTCAATATCAATAACTATGAAAATAACTACAAATTAAAATGGCTCATAGTGCCAGAGGGGAACATTTTTGGCAATTATGCCTATGGTTCATATTGAACTGATTAAAGTTTAATCACTTCAATATTAAGCTAACTAAATTTTTTACAAAATAATGAGCCATTAAATTAATTATGTAAATGTTAGATTGTTATAAATCTAAATATTAAATTACCTAACCTAATTAAATCACTTCAATATTAAACTAACTAAATTTCTTACAAAATAATAAGCCATTAAATTAATGTTAAACCTTAAGTTTAGCGTCGAAAATTCCAGAATGTTGTTCAATTGCGCCAAAAACCCAATGCCCTTCCCGCCATTGTCTGCGATGATACTTGCGATGAAAGAATTTACTTTCATCAATCTCAACAATGATGGGATCCCCGTTGTCGTCCATTCCACCCAGTTACTGCGGATTGTTCTCCAGGTAGTCCTCACAAACATCCCGCATAAAATTGCACCAGTCTATTATTGTCGGCTCGCTCACTTCGATCTCGCACATCATTTGTACTTGTATACTAAATGTTAGATTATTATAAATCTAAATATTAAATTACCTAACCAAAGTAGTCTATTAATCTGTGTTTTTCAGAAAATAAAGTATTTTATTATTATAAGATATAAATGCCTGTTAACCATCATTTAATAATTAAATGTCAGTTATAGCAGCATTTATCAAATAATGCATTTAAACAGTGCTAATATTTTCAAATTAATTTTTTAGTTGAACCAGAATTTTTAGATATTCAATTTTTTTCCACTAAATTAATTTCTTACTCATATGTATTATACATATTCTTATAGTTGTATTTAGAGTATATTTTTATACTTAGATATATTTTAAGGGTGTTAGAAGTGGCTGGGACTGTATATTACTTACAATATATTAGAACGGGAATAGTCAAGTGGTTAAGATGCTGGTTTGCAGATGCCAAAGGTGTTGTCTCATAATAAGTTTGAGCCTACCCTTGGACTCTCCCATTCCTGGCTAGCAGCCATGCTAGTTGAGAGTTAGCAATTTTGTTTTTTATGTAAAACTTAAGTGACCATGGCTTATTGTAAGAATCATTGGTGAAGTGGGCATGCCTTATTAACCAATTTACATTACTTTTAGCATCAGAAATTATTTAATTAAAAAAAACTATGTATTAAAAGACTCATATTAGACATATAAAAAATTAAATGCTTTTGTTTATATCAGATTTTTAAATGTTTGCATTTCAAAACTCAATGTGGAGGGCTGTCCCAACATGCATTCTAAGGATTTGCAGTAATAACAAAAGTTGTCCTAACTAGTGTCAGCTGACACTAACTCAGAACCACCCATCCCTCATTTAACATTAGGAAAAAATCATAATCTGTAACTAATAAGTGTAAAAGGGTATTTATTGTATTAATATTAAAAAAAATATTTAACATCATTCTTTGATCATTCAAACTACCAACCCACCCCTTTAGTGTCAGCCGATACTAGTTTATACAACTTTGGTTATTACTTCAACGCTTAATATTGTAGACAATGTTTTTGCTCTGAATTTTATCATTGCAGAGGACTCTACGATTTTTACCAAATTCTTGCTATACTCTTGCAAACACATTGTTTAACTTTTTATGATATCTGCAATGTGATATAAATGTAATATAATGTTTTTCAGTTTGTTATCTATGTTAATAAAACAATAACAATTTCCTATGCTCTAAGTAACATTTACCCATAAACTACTCACTGCTCCAGAATTATAGCCCTTGGTCCATCTCTGAGTATTTATTAAACACATTTCAATGTATATCAATCCAAATTATTAGTGACAATCTTTACAGAAAAAATAATTCTATATTTATTTAAATATATATATGTATATATTACTTTTAGATTTTTACATGAATAACATATATAATTTAAGGCTTTTTAATATGAGTATTCTTATTTTTGCCTTTTCACATAATATATTCTGATTTTATTTAATGGTAAGTAGTTGCAGTAATAACCAAAGTTATCTAAACTAGTGTTGACTGATTCTAAAATGGTTCTAATGGTCAAACAATGATGTTCAAAAAATTAATAAATAAATACCTGTTTACACTTTTTTCATAACATAGTTAAGTATTTGTTAACATACATTTCATACAACAAATACTGCTACTGAAAAGGCTATTTTTTTCCCTGATGCTAAAGGGGGATGGGTGGGTGGTTATTTGTAATAATTAATTTAAAAAGCAAGAAAGTTACAAGATGATGAGAGTAGATATATGGCATCTGAAAATTTATCTTTGAAACAGAGACTACAGAATAAATATTTTCTTAAAGCCTAAATATTATTGGTTGAGCCTTCAAAGATCTCTATTAACTACAAATCAGGAAAACTCCACAGATAAATAAAACTTAATACTAAAAAATGAACTTCTTAATAGTATATGCAGGGATTCAGCCTGGTACAGGCTATGAAATAATGTATTTAGAATTCTCCATATGGTGCTAGGATCATGTATATATTATCATAGTACTGTATGGAGAATTCTACTTGTACTATATAATGGTTTTATACTTTTATTATTCATGTTTAATTTATTGTTTTTTACATATACTTGTTTAATAATTAATAACTTCTGAAACATATATAAGACAATTTTAATATGACTCATCTCATTTTTACCATTATTTTGAATTATATGAATGAATATTTATTAAACTGGTTTTATTATTATTGAAAGAGTTGTGATAAATTATTTAAATTTAGTGAGCATGATACGATTTATATTAAAGACAACGATCAAAGAAGGTTGAATTCATTATAGTATTTCAGGCAACATGAAGAAATATCTAATCAGTATTTTTTTATTACTATAACAATTTAATTAGTAATAGTGTTTAACCCTTGAAGGGATTTAGCCATATATGTGTGCAAATATGTATTAATAAAATACAATTTTAAAGTGCTCTTGTTAAGATTAGCATATGTAAAGGGTCCCTTTTCAACTAAATCGAATTCATTATTAACTTTATTTTAACTGACTAAGTGGTTCCAAATTAATTTTCTTTAGTTAACAATTCATAGGCTGTTTTAAAAAGTCAAGTAATTTAAGTTCGGCTTTTTAATTTTGTCAGTTACCAAAAACGTAATGACTGATCAGAGCAAAATAGTTTCAGTAGGCTAACATGCATTTGTCTTCTGAAGTGTTTACTTGGTGTATATCGTTAATGTGTCTACAGTAACTACTTAATATATATTATGCTAAAAGCTTTATGAATCCATTCATTACACCACAATGAAATATTGATATCCAGTTTAATAGAGTCAAAAATAATTGATAACGGAATTTGTAGAAGTATTGAAAGAGAGTTTATTTAATTGTTTCATCTATTTACTATATTTTCTTATTAATGTTTAGTCAGATGAAAATTGATTGGCTGATATTTTTTAATATATTTTAAAAAATGATACTCTATAATTATAGTTAAGTAAAAATTATATATAAGATAAATTACATATTAAAAATTATATTAAAAAACGTAATATCTTATTTTAATATGTTTATTACATAAAATATATTATTGGTTAATCAAATTTCTTTTAATTTACAGTTTTTCTCACATCCACCATGATTGCAGAGTAATTTCCACTTGTTACTAGTTCAGTTACACCAGTTTGGTCATCAAGCTACTCGTTCAATCAATATCTGAATGAATCTATTAACAATGGTGTATCAGAAAATTGAAATATTACAAATATTTTGAGCCACCACTTCAATCAGTACATTATTGATAACATAGTCATAATTCAGACCAAGTTGAAACCCTATAAATCTAATCATTGTTAGCATATAATAATAATGTGTTTGATTTTGGTTCATTGTAAAATGATTATATACTTAGGAACAGTATGTTTATTGTAAAAATTATTTTTATTAATAACATGTATTTAAATTAATTATAACTTATTAAGTTAAATATTAAAAATGCAGAAAATATTAGTCAATGAGACAACATTTTATTTAACCAATATTTAGGAGTGGGTTCTGTTTTAAAAAGTCGAGATTTAAAACACTAAGATATTCAATAAATAAATATAATGATAAACTAATTCTCTATCAAGTGAAATTGATAAACCATCATTACAAATTTTACTTATACAATTATTTTGTTTTTCACACTTTAGTGCTGTATGTGTAAGTCTTTAAATAATCTACATTTTAAAATTAATATCACTAATCATTTAAAGGTAGATAGGTAAGCAGTTAGGTTAGGCTGAATTTGCAAACTAACTAATTAACCAATATTAACCAAACCAATAGATTACCCGTTTTGCAAACTAACTCTTAACCAATTCAATTGACATATAGTCAACCAGCCTGCAATCAAGGCAAATCAAAATGCTGAGATAATTCGCATTGCAATGTTAGACATTTTAAAATTATGCTTTGATTACAAAAAAAGTTATTTCGTTTTTAGTCTGGTTAACGTTAATGCTGAGTCTTAAATTATTCTAGTTAAGTCAAATAATTTAGAGCGAGTGACAAGAACCCCTACACTATGCTTTAAAAATTGTCCATCGCAAAATCGGTCGCAATCCAATGAACTCGTTCTAGATTCTTTGACCCATGCTGTCAACAAAAGTTAACTTTAAAAATTGCATAATGCTAACGTTGATTGTTGAAAACTAAATGATTTAAAAATTGGATTGTTAAAATTTCATTAAAATTTGCATGGTCATATTAATAAATAATCTAGCTAAGAGATATCCCTATCATGATATTCAATAGAAGCTACTATCCTTTTATGTAGAAAACGAATTGATGTTTTAGTCATTGTTAGTAATAGTTATTATTATCAAAACACGAAAATCTTTGAGGAACATAGAATAGGCTACTTGAACACACCACATGTATTAGATATAATGTATGCATAACACATTGGAGAAACTATAATACTATAAATTTATATTTTTTGAAAAACTTGCTAATTGTGTGTTTGACAGGATAAAATCCAAATTTTAGATTCAAAGTATTGCCCCTGTAATTCCTAATAAAAGTGGATATTTACAATGATGTAAACAAGCCACACCCCGCCCGGCACAGTTGATCACACGACTCAACCCCGACTGTCCAACCTCCATCTGCCAACCGGGAGGAAACACCTCCCTCAATCTTGTCTACACACGAGCGATCGCCACCGACAGTGTCCTTCACTATGTGATCGGGGGAGGGGGTGGTTTGGGTCCCCTGTCAGCTCTGCTCCTTTATACACGGGAGTTGGGGGCCAAGTTGGAGGTCAACTGGGAAAAACTGATCAATACAGAGCCCAGAAAACGGGTGGGGGCGCTCACCATGACCGGTGGGAAGGTTTTTTCGGCACATGCATTCATCTTTACTCGGGTGAGTTGGGGTAGATGGAGCATCTGTATTTATTATGTGTGTAACAAACAAACGCACCGTTCGTTTAGAACAAAATAGATAATTATTTATATTTATATGTAATTTTGCTATTTCGTGAAATGAATAGTGACCTATTAGTTAAATATATCTATTTGTGTTTTTCTATATTTTCTATAATATTTACTGCAAACTGTAAAATTGTTATACTTATTTTGCATATACATTATATTATTTACTCTTATTTTATACAACAGCAAATTATCCCGTTCTATATTTCATTCCTCCCTCAATTGCACTACAAAACAAATTATAAATAAGAAGGAACCAGGAAATAATAAAGCATCTTTAAAATAAATAATATATATATATATCATAAAATCGAGATCATTTAAAAAAAACATTCAGGACCGTGCTTTAAAAAAGTCAAACATACTTAGGGAATATATACAAACCATAAATAAGAACTTTTAAAAATTTTGCAGTCCAATTCTGCACGAGTTTATTACGATAAAATAGCAAGTAAAACTGCGTGTATTTAAAAGACATTCTACCAAATCTATAAAGCAAAAACATATTTGGGGACAGACCAGATCATTAATAGTAACTAACACGTGTAACTATTTAAAATTATTATTAAAAAGTTGTGGACATAGATGCCAAAAAAATGCTGCGGGACTTTGGACTCTGCAGCAGTTTACCTTTATGTGTGCTCAGTTATTTCTACTCCCATTAGTTATAAAAAATCTATGTAAGCTGTTGTGTAATAAAAGAAGTTTCAATTAGATTTACGTATGGAAATGAAATTGTTATCACATTATCACAACCTCTTCACATTTTACATATTCAATGTAGTGGCCATTATTAGTGGATGTCCATAGGCTATATGCATGAAAAATAACGGCAAAAATGGAATAAATACAAGTATTTAAATGAAAATAAGTTGATCAACATACAGACAGTGCACATTTATTGACTCTCAGATCGAGTGGTAACAGGGTGGCTATAAACTGTTATAGTTTATATATGTTGTTTATCCAAATTTTGTGATGGATGGAATTATTTGTTTAAAGTAACAATTTTTGTCTTCTTCAGAAATAATAAATAATTTTTTTATTAAATGGAATTAGTATTTTAAAAGTTTTACAGTTATACGACAGTTTGTCAAGAACATCAAATATATATATATATATGAGCATCATTTCTTGATATGTTATTATCATCAACTAAATTGCGAATGTGAAAAGCTTCATGAGCATCCTGCTGGCTAGAATTGTCTAAAAAGGATTCTGAAGATGATAAATAATTTTAAAATTGTAAATAGAGTAAAATATAGTTTAGTTAATGTAACGCAAAAATATAATCTGCAATCTAGTTAATTATATTTAAACTTAATTGAACTAATTATATATTTTTAATTAAGTGTTTGATGATGTTACATATTTGCTATATTATTATTATGCAAACTATTGTATAACGTTAATAAAAACTATTTTAAATATTTTTCCTTTGAAAATGTTATGATTACTAACATTTTATTTGTTTGTAATTAATGTAATTGGGTATGTGTCGATGAATATTATATTAATGTCGATTGGTAAATGTTAATTTTTTTGATCACTCGATGGAAATAGGTGTCTAATTTGGTTATTGACCTATATAGCCTTATAGTTCACAAATTGTACAAGTAATATGATTTGTTGAGTTGCAGACATACTTCTTAAACATAGGTGCAACTCTTGGAAAATTATTTCATGTGTATATATACGTATCCTAGCCTATAGGTGATAATCTAGGATACATTATGTAATTTCAGTTGGTCGAATACAACGACACGAACGACCTGTCGAGGATGGACGGTCAGAACATCACTCACCTACATGTCTGGCCACTGGAGGACCTTGATTGGGCCAACGTTGATGCGGAGAGTGGCCGCGGAGGAGTGGCGGCCAATCACATAGCCGTGTTCTGGGCCAATAGCACCACCCTGGGGAGGGGACTTCTGGAGGAGGAAATTGGGGACATTGAGGAGGCGGGATCACCTGTAGAGCTGTTTAGCAAAGGGGGTTCCCTCTCGGTTACGGTGAGTGGTGGCGAATTAGTTTTGTGTAATTTTTTCAATTATCGTGGTCAAAATAATAAGTAGCAATAAGAGAATAAAGGTAATGAAATTTACGAACAACGGATATTTAACGGTTGTTAAAATTTAGAACAGACATTAAAAATTGGTGTCACCAAAATCTTGATCTAAAATACTTGAACTTAATACACATATTCTGTATCTAACTATTATAGTCGTGTTGTGTATAATTATACATAATATTGCACAACGTTTTCGAAGGAGTCCTGTGTAATACTCTTATATAATATTAATGTTATGAAATTTGTATATGTAAGGTATGTATGTGTATTAGTATATTACCGTATAATATTAAGAAAATACTGATTTTTGTTTTATAACAGAGTAATGTGATTATTATATATTGCAAAAGTTGGTTTTGATTTGAGATCGATAACATTTTAAGAACCTACAAATTATGTGATCGTCATTTACCTTACCATACTATTATAAACGACCCAAAAATGTCATCGGATCAATACAAGTAGGAAGTTATTCAATTGTAAACACAACTCTATTACTATTATATTAAATTTGCAATCAATTGTTCAAATAAAAATTATTTTAGAAAAACATCCATATTTGTGACATGTTTATTAATATGAAGTATTATTTTTATCAATTGTAATGAAAATATATTTTTGGTTAGTATCACACTATTTAATGTACATTTTATTATTATATGTATGATCTATATTTGCGTAAATTTGTAGGGATGTATGACGTGGCATGAGTATAGTGATATTTTATCCAATTGTGACAACGATGGTTTGATGGTTCCCAGAATGTTCATTCAATCAAATGTCAGGTAATTAGAGACACCATAGAAATTCTTGTTCATGCAGCCTACTTTGCTATCTTCGCAGTGTATACCTAATAATTTCTTATTGTTAAAAAGATTTTTAGGAAGACTCCTATTTCGTCGGTAATATACTTTGTGTTCGTTAAAAATTTCATCGTGAGACGATCATAAAATTCAAATTTCCATGTCTATGGCGTAGGCATTTAAAATTCCCATTTGACCGCATTAAAGTCCTCATTATAATAGCTATATATACATTGACTGTTTCCAGTTCAAACATATGGGTGAACCCCAACGTAGCAGTGACCTTCCTCGCCTCAGTTTCACCGGGAACAACACCCAGATTAACGTCACCATGTCAAAGCTAAGCAACCACTGGAACGCCTCTCGCTATGCCCTTGAAACTGCCATAGTTACCAGCCGAGAGTTGGGCCCCTCGATAGCCAATCAGATGCATGTTCGCACTCAAACCACGGTCGATGACGAGTACACACCGGGGATATTCCAGGTTGGTGTTGTGTAAATCTGACGTAAAATATTGCGCTTGAATGAAGTAAAGTTTCAAAACGAGGTGTGTATTCAGTTAAATAATTTCATGATGTATTTCTTATGCGGACGTTAATCTTTATTATTATTAGTTGGATGGTGAATCAACTTGTTACTTTACAAATAAGCATTTTATTTTATAATTTATACTATAATTATGTAATTAATTTAGTTTTGATAAAAATACATGTATCTGTAATTATAGTTACTGTTAAATGTACTGACTTAAATGTAGGGGCGCCTATGTAATAAAAAAGTTGATTGATTCTTCCCTTTTATTTTAACCTTAATCGGACGGCTCATAGAACCCACACGAATTTCAATTTTTTTTTTTGTGATTCTTGGCGTATTGGTGTGTCTATTTGAGAAAATTTTTTAAAAAATCGGTTTAGTATAGCCTGTGTATATATGTTCCACTTCTGGAGCGTTCGTCCGATCTAGGGTTGTTTTTTTCGTGATTTTTTATAAAAATATTTATATTTTTGTCAAATCAATTGGAATTTTTTTCTCCTTCTAGAAAATAATTGCTCCAGTGGAGATCTAATGATCCTGCACGAAAAATTATTTTATTCATGTTTATGGCCGAAATATTGGCCAAAATGGCCAAAGAGATAGGGATTTACCTGTAAATCTATTATTACGGTAAACAAAAAATATGTTATTTATTATGATATAAGCATCAGTCTTTTTGTAGGAATGGGTTATCTGCAGCGGAAATGTTCCACCAAAAATCGGAACATTTCCACGGAAATCGGAACAATTCCGTGGATAATTTCCACTTTCGGGAAATGTTCCACGGAAATGTTACCTTTCGGGAAATGTTCCACGGAGATGTTCCCTTTCTGGAAATGTTCCACGGAGATGTTCCCTTTCGGGAAATGATCCACGGAATTGTTCCGATTTCCTTGGAAATGTTACACAGAGATTAAATGCTGATTAATCGGTTAAAATTAATTCTTTCGGGAAATGGTCCACAGAAATGTTCCGATTTCCATGGAGATGTTACACAGAGATGAAATGCTGATTAATCAGTTAAAATTAATTCTTTCATAGCCTGCAATTAGAAATCTTTTGACAAGATTAATTAATATATGAAACATGATTAAAAAATAGTCTCTTCATCAAAATAACATTGGCATAGGAAGGTAAAAAGGCGGAAATATAAAATACGACATCCATGTTTTTCTACATTAAGAAATAGAGATGTTTAAAATAAACACTAGTTTATTTATAAAAAAACAGTATAAATAACATATTAAACAATTTAACAATATAAACATAATATGTACAGTCGATCCTCTGTTAACTTTCAATATATACAAATAATATATACATTATTCTCCTCTATATATAATATTCTTATTAATAATTATTAATAATTATAATATTCTCCTCTAAACAAAAACAAAATATATACAAATCTCCACCATGTCCAAAACAAAAACAAAATATATACAAATCTCCCCCATGTCCAAAACAAAAACAAAATATATACGAATCTCCCCCATGTCCAAAACAAAAACAAAATATGTACACAGCCCCCACAGCGCTTAAAAAATAAATATGTACAAATATACTTATATGTGCTCATGCCAACCAAGTTTCATTTGTGTTATATTTATAATAATATTTATAATATTAATTATATTTTAGTTATTATATGACGTTTTATATTTATTATAATATTAAGTAGGTCTGACAATTTAATTAAGATATACATAATTGAGTAGGGGTCTGATAGTTTAATCCAGAAATATATAAAAATGCTCCCACCACAGAAAAAATGAAATATGCATGTAGTAACTAACCTAGGTACATTAAGTAAATTGTAAGTAATTGATTAAACCAAAAAATGTTTTGTTCACTGTTCACAATGTTCATTCACAAAGTATAGTAGAATCTGTCAGAGTTGTCAACATTAAATAGTGTTTTTATGTACAACATATAGGCTCATTTGCTCGTCTTGTTGGTACCAATATCAATTACCAAGTTGGTGATATTTTACTATTGCTCGTTTACCAATAAGTATAC
>JAUZND010003906.1:0-11996 GCA_034780555.1 Coelogynopora nodosa
TATAGGTGGTTTTTGCTTGGGCTCTGATGCCTGGTTTTGTATTTATCTTCCTTCCTTCACTTTCTTCCCCTTTATACCGTGTGCCGTCCCAAAGGCAAGACATTGTATATTTATATTTTATAATAAAATTCAATTTTTTTTACTGAGACGGTTTATTTTACACAGTGTTTATTTGAAATGTTTCGTTGGAATCCTTCTATCCGCCCCCCCTCCCCCCTGTGGTATATCTTTGAGTGAATTATTGAGTGAATGAATAGAATTATTTGCATCTTTTGCTAATTAAGATCCTTATTAAATTTAAATGCCTTATTGTTGTTTGAAAAACATGTTGTGCAAAGTTATGTTATACTTATTTCTCCAATAGAAATAAGTTTGAACAATTCGACCAATAGAATACTTATTATTTGCTGTTTAGTAAAACATATGGCGGTTGACATTTGTATTAAAAACCACAGAAATGTTGTTTATCTTGTTTAAAATATCTTGCACATTGAATTCATGCATTTTCAAAATCTACTTTTTGAGTTTCTTTTTTTGGGCTTTATCTACGGTTTCTATTCCGAATTTTCGTCCGGTAATGTTGGTTTCATGTTATTATTTATAGAAAAAAATTCATATATTTTTTAATTTAAATTTATTAATATAAAATTATTTATTACTGGTCAATTACTTAATTATGTACCTCTGTCTATTTTCAATATCGACTTCATTTTTTCCTTTTTTGGTATTTTATCTGCGCTTTTTATTTCACAGTTTCGTTAGAGTATGTCGGTTGGATATATAATACGACCTAAGTATAGTCTCTCTTATAAATATTATTAGTATCTCTTTTTCGTAATTTTTTTGAGTTTAAACTAATTAAAGTTAAATCCTAAACTTAAAAAGAATTTATAATCCTTGTGAATTGCATATTTCTTAGTTTATCTTTAGGTCGTTGTTCCTAGCCTCATCTTTCCAGCAATACCCATAAAATATAATGATATTATGTTTTTAATGTTAATCTACTTCATAGGATCCTTCCTTTCTTGTAAAATATAACATAAAAACATGAATTACTCTTGAACATTATACTAATATTTATCTTTTCATTCATTCCTGTTGTTCTTTTTACTACCGTATTTATCGACCATGTTGTCATTTGATTTTGTACGTTTTCGCTACTTAAATTGTTTTTGGCTATTCGTTTACAACAGTCAATGCTCTTAATTGTTAACCTTGAAGTTTATCTCTTTTTTTATTATAATACAATTATATACATATAGCAGTACGGTATCGTCGCTTCGCAGACAAAACCGTGTTATATCAATATTCTTTGTATGTGCTTTAGAAGGAAATTTCCAATCGTTTAGTTGTTTTCAAAGAATAAAAGCAATAAATGATTTTAATTAATATACAATATTTTTATTTACTATATCTACAATACACAAGTCGCTTTGCTGACGGCCATTTATATCGTAATATTCTCTGATTGGCAAGGCATTTACAACATATGTATCGCGTATTTTTAACAGAGCAAAAAATATTATTTACTTGCGAAATATATATATTTTTTAATTGTGTACCAAATACAATAGTAAATTATGTACATTTTTACATTACTTTTTAGAATTGTGTAAATATATCTTCAAGTAGAAAGTAGAATTTTTTCATATTAAATACAATATTAGACAAAGTCGAATAATAGGTTACTATTGTATAATCTAATTAGAAGATTTCTTGAAAACTTAATAGTTTGACAATCTTTTGAGGATATAAAACGTTTCGCTTTCTCTCGGTGGTCGAAAAGGTCGAAATAGTACATTTTGTCACGAGCGATCAGGGAATTCATTTCACCATGCTTTCATTTATAACTAAATTATTTGTTATAATTTTTTATAATTTCATTAGATTTTTGAGCAACGTAAAATATGGCTACTTTGAAGATTGTGACTTTAATTAGAATCAATTGCTAAATTATTGTTCTGTTTTGAGTAACGCTTTCTTCCTACCATCACACCCTGTTAAAATAGTCTTATTACGTACCTAGTTGTACATTTCAAGATTATAATAGTTAATATCAGTTTAACAAAACATTATAATGCTTTATGAGATCTACAAGGTTAGACTTTCTGTAAAATTAACAATGTCTAATAATGAAAATGTAAAATTTTATATATATATAAATCTAGATTGTATATATGAATTTAGTATTACTATAGTATAATAAATTATTATAAGATAGGAAAAGAAAAATATATTCTATTTTTATATAAATACAAATACATATCTTGTATATTTTAGGTACCTCGCATATAGCAATTACAAATTCATCAATATCATTCACAAAAATATTTGTAAATCACGTGTACTCCCACATTCTCTATCAGAATTATGATACGTGTATTATTCGCATTCTCTTATGAATAATTCTCTTATTGCCAGGTTACATTATGTGTTGCTTGTTTTTTTATTTTAGATGATAACTCAAACATTCCTTTGTTTAAGAATTACGTGCCAGGACCTAACGAATACGAACGTGCAAGATGTACGTATTTTAAGAGTGTGAAAAGTTAACTTTGATTTATATATTTTGAGTGACAAACTTATGACTACATGACTAAGAGGTATAACCTCGAAAATTTGTAGTAATAAAATTACATCACATCTGCAGCAAGTGCTTATTTTTTCTTTTCAAAAATATAAAATACAAATATAAGAAAATTGTAATTATACGATTGTTTATACTACTATAAAAGTAGCAAATGTAATATATAATTATAAATATTAATATTAATATATCCATAAATTTGGCGTAAAATAATTAATATAAGACAAAATAATCTGATTTTATTGTCTAATATTATTAATCCTAAAATTAAAATTTCGTGAACATTTTTACATTTGGCACTGCTGACTTCTGTAACTCGGATCCATCACAGCCAATTAAATAATTGAAATAATTTAGCCAATTTGTGACTTCATATGACCAAAACACAATCTTTTATATTGTGCTAAAACAATATAAAAGTGCCTCTTAATTAAAAACTAAATAAGGTTGTGATTTAAATCTGGAGAAAAAAACTGGAGGAATAAATTACTCGTTTATAAGGGTCGGCATTAAAACAAGTTACAAAGATAAACAAACAATTTTAATTTAAAGAATGTAATAATTACTTTAAAATGGTTATAATTCATTTATTTGTATATTTCAGAATTAATTTAAATGTATTTTGACACTTTTTATCGACATTCTAAAATCCCTTACATTTGTATTTATTAATTAATTTGATTATTTTAAAATCCATTTTGTATATTTTATAAACTTTTACATTGATGACCTTGAAAAATAAGTTAAATTTCCTTAAGATTGGTCCTCCGGATTTAAGTCACATCTACTAAATAAGGTCTGACAGCTTTATTTTGTATTCACTTAGCCAGCAACATAATTTTGTTATATCATACATTAAAAAGTACTTTCAAAGTTTCATATAACGACCCAAACATAGAGAAATATATATATATATATAAAAACTTTTGAAAAATTAAACTTTTACAGCTGGAATCAACATGACTATAATTAATAACTGCAATCTTCAGCTCCTATTACTTTCATTAACTATTTTAATACAGTTTTGTCTCTCGACTGATGTTGATAAATTGAGAGAAGCACCACGAGAAACGAGTCATATTGAAACACCAAAATTTAATCGTTAAAAACTAAAAAATACCCCAATTCTAACGTTATGAAATTTTAAAATGTTGACAAATTGTTCTTTGTATTTTCTTTGTTCCACTTTTTTTGTTCCTTGATCCTAGTTTCCTTGTTCACTTGTTCCTATAATTTTCCTTGTTCCACTTTCTTATTCCATTTATATTTATAGAAAAATTACTGCAGAAATTGATGATGTAAAAAAATATTTAGAATTAGGCCATTTTTAATATTTTAAAATTATATCAGCTGTGTTCATGGTTTACATCTTCTTTCAATTTTATTTACATAACTTTCGGCTACATTATTTTTCTGCACTAACAACCAATGATTTTAACATCATTAATTGTAAAAAATAGTCTACATTCTTTCTTACAATTTAGTTTAATTGATAAATGAATTTAGAATTTAGTTAAATTTATAGAGAATTTAGAATTTAGTTTAATTTATAGATGAATTTAGAATTTATATAAATTTAGAATTGCCGTAAAAATTGTCACCATAATGTATTCAATTGATAGAAAATATTTAAATGCATATATTAAATATTGCACTTATAAATAAAGCAAATATTATATATATATTAAAACTCCCTTAAATATTTAATTATTTAATTTAAATATTAAGTATTTGGTTTAATCAGGTTATGAAGAAGCTGAAGAAAAAGTTAGGGGAAAAGGATGTAGTTTTATTTTACTTCAAGATTTCTAAAGTGGAACGGGGATGTCAACTAACTACCCAATTTAGAGCGCCACTGAATCATGCCATGAAAAATGCAAATAAAAAAATGCATTATTAATTATTAATTTTTTGCAGTAATAAGAATTGATTAATTCAACAACAAAAAAATTAAACTACAGAAAATATATGTCAATATTAATTAAACAGGGGACAATTTTAATTTTTAATTTTTTCCTTTAAATTGAAATTTCTATTTGAACCCGACCACACGTACACCCCACCCCCCTTCCGTCTCTAACGTTTCCTCCCCTACACCTTTCCCTTACCCCCACCTTTATTTTTTCTCTTTTTCCTCACACCTTCCTTGGGCAGGTTTACTGTATACCCGTTTCTTAATATTTATATATATATTAAATCATATTGATTCTTTTTCAGCATACAGTGGCCCGTATAATTTCAGATTTTTCGACAATTGCATTGTGAAAACATACTGTACGTCTCGGCCCAGTTGTGCCCTTGAAGGAGGGTGTTGCCATAACTACTTGAATAACTCTTGGCCGGAAGTTGCTGCATATAATGAACTTAGAACCTGTATGAAAGCTGTCACGAAATTTAATAGTCTGGATGTTGAAACCATAACATTTAGTCAGTTGGCGATTGTCACAAAATGTGACCCGATTTATTCTGGTATAATTGATCCAGAAGATGCACAAAGATGTCAGAATATTGCCTACTCCGAAGATTATTTCCAGATAATATTTAACAATAAAAGTAAGACCTGGTTTAGAAATAGATACTGCGCCCTTTGTAACAACGTGAGCCCGGACCAATTCTGGCCAATCAAACACGCTCGATATTGCAATGAAAATGTGCAACGTTTGCTTATCAGTTCCAACACCACATTGGGTATCTCAGAAAAAATACAACTTTATTTTGATCAATGTACCTTGGTATTAAACTATGCGTTGGTTAGAGAATCCATAGAACATCTTCTGAAGAAGGGTGAGGTTTTACCAAATTTTGACAGTTGTTCGGGAAAAAGCGTTCCCCTTGTAACCTTTATTTCTACCAATTTTGAAATGATTCAGTGGCTTTGTGCGGTGGGGAGTTCCCACATGGTATGCAGTGATCATAATACGTTTTGTAATGTTGTATTACATAATGCAACCTGCTCATATTGCGATGTACGAAGAAATAATAATCCCGAATTAGGTGAAGATTACATACCATCATTTATTATGATGATTGATTTCCGACGACCCAGTAATCCATTGGTATCGAGAAGTGCGCTGAAAAGTATTACACGAAAATGTTCTTTGAACTCCATCAGGGTTGAGGTAGCAGACGATGTTGAGTTCTGTTTGAAAACAGTGTGTGAAAATGGAACAGTTTATCATCCAACTTTTGAGGCGTGTCTGACAGTTGATAGTTTATTAAGTGTTCAAATTATCATAACTAGTTTCAGTGATTATCAGGTCCAAATAAGTAATGCTTTTGAACTTTGTTTTATTCTGACTGGAATGCACTGTCTGGATCCACTCCCTCCAATTCCGCATTTTGGTAATTATGAAAATGAAGAAACTTACTTTACTAAAAAATATACATGGACAGAGAGTGGATTTAACTTTTACGAAGAAGCATATCTTCGCGCTGATTTCCGTTTTGATAACGAATCCATTCGTAATGAAAAATTCTGGTTGGCAAATAAGGTATTTGATGTTGACATAAATCTAGTATATTTTCGCATAATAGCTAATATTTCCACACAATCAATTCTAGCTCAGACTGGCAAAAGTTCCAATGATGAATTTCGACAAAGAATAAATGTAACGACGATCTATTTTAATAGAGACTTCCATGAAAGAGGTTACCAATTGAGACCAAGTATTATTCCCAGTTACATCGATGTATACCCGCAATGTCAATTAGAAGTTTACAGCATTTTAACTGAAGCACCTAACTTGACCGCTCTTCTTAATAAAATAACAGAGTACACTAATGAAAGTGAAATAGAGATGGGTCAATTTAGTTTCACCATTACTAAATGTCCTAAAGATGAGAAAGTTAACAATATAACAGAATTTAATAAGATAATTAATAGTTTGGTGAATAAAATAACTATTCCAATATCGATTTTTTCCCTTGGACTCACAATTATGACATATTCAATTTTTGCGGAACTTCGCACTTTACCCGGGATTTGTACTTTGCATCTATGTGGCTGTCTTCTGGTCAATTACATTTGCTTTTACGTTCTCTCTTTTGTCGGTCCTACCCGGCTGGGAGCCACCGCTTGTAAGGCGGGTGCAGTAGTCAACCATATCGCGGCACTTTGCACGTTTACGTGGAGTGCGTGTTTATCCTACACTTCAAAACAAGCCTTCACCAGCACTGGGGGGGTGAGTGATGCCAGGTTTATAAATAAAATAGTAAAACTGTGTCTCTCTGCCTACCTACCACCGGTGGCGAATGCTGCCCTGATTCTGGGTCTGAGCATGTTTGCAGGGCAGGTCGGGGAGTTTGCAATCAGCTACGCCAATCACGATCATTGTTGGCTCAGTCCTGGATACTCCACTCTTTTTGGGATGACAATTCCGGCGTTGGTGCTGGTCCTGGTGACATTGGTGTTCTTCATCTGGACCCTGGTAGGTCTCTGTCGAACACTGAAGCAGACCACGATAGTCTCGAACACGGCATCGCAGAACAGACTTGTAGTTCTTGTGGCCATGAAGTTGGGTGTACTTCTGGGCATTTCGTGGATTCTGCCCACGATGAACGTCTGGTTTCAATCCGACGGTTTTGGAGTATTTTCCAACTTTTTCATTGCAGTACAGGGCTTACTGATTGCATTGGGCTTCTTGTGTAATTCTCGAGTAATTAAACTTTACTCGAAACGAGGGTTCCAAAAATCTTCGTCAAACACTGCAAGGACATCAACAGGCAATACAGGTGTAGAGCCAGTGCAATGAAAATACAAGAGTACAGTTGTCATACTCCTACCAAACCCGATTTTTGTGATTTTATGTGCTATTTATTTTTCTGAAATATACAATCTACAAAACATTACTTAAAGAATGTGTCTTGTCACACTTGTTTGTGTGTTTATAACCAAGTTCGTCATTGTCATACTTATATACATAGTGATACATTAAAATTTTTATAAAAATGAAACTAGTATCTCATGTGTTATGTGTTATGTTATATAATATTATATCATATTGCATTATGTAAACTTATTTAATTGTTTTTTCAATTTCTTTTGACACGTACGTATATCGTATTTTGTTCATTTAAATTATTGTTATCTATATATATACGCATACTGTTATGTTTAATACTTTTCTTCTTATCGCATATTACTGTTTAATATGTTGGCAATCCATATATTTAAAATATACAAAACAATGTATATATATACATCTTTTGCAAAAATATTGGAAAAGGTAATTTACTTAATCATTCATTTAAGATCTAAAAACAGTCGTCACGTCTTCTGAAGGTCGAATGCAACAATATTAAATATCAACTTTAATATTTTGTTAAGTATGGAAACTTTGATCACGACAAATATATTTAATTTAAACGTTAGTATTTTGACAATATTTAGCTTTAGATTTTTCAATAAATATATTTAAATCTGACAATATAGGAAAAGTTTTCTTCTTTTGGAGGTATATTTGATTTTTCAACTTTTATTGTCAATGCAAAGGAATTAATTATCATTGCAACTCTAGCTTCGTTTTCGTTTTTTTGAAACCTATACCTGGCGAATAGAGATGAATATCATTGAGCAGTGTCTAATTGCCAATAAAGTTTTGAAAAGGAGTATAAAAGCAATGTGACAATCATGAAATAACATATTGTATTGTTGATTTCAAAGAGTGAAGATGGTTTTGTCGTATGATCAGCGTTTGAGGATTGTCACCTTAAAGGAATCTGGCCATAGCTGTGGACAACTGGCAGCTCAGTTTGATGTTAGACCAAACACCATCAGCGATCTTGTGAGGAAGCACACTGCGACTGGCTTAGTGGCGAAACTGAGAGGTCAAGGAAGACGGAGGAAGTCGACATTGCATGAAGATCGGGCGCTGTTGAGAATCTCTTCCAGCAATCCCCGGGCCAGCAGTAGAGCTCTTGCACAGGATTGGAGTGAGGCCAGTGGAGTTTAAATTACTCCAAGAACTGTAACGACTAGGTTATTCCAGGTTGGTCGCTATTCTTACGTGGCAAAACGAAATCCAATTTTGACTGCTGCACACAAGGCAAGGCATCTCCAGTGGACTAGAGAACACGTGAACTGGACGGTGGCACAGTGATCTCAGGTTCTCTTCTCTGATGAGACGCCCTTACACGTCATCCAGACTACACAACGACGTTATTACAGAAGTCCACGTGATGCTGGTCGCATCCATAACATAGTTCAGCCCAGAGTTCAGGGTGGTGGTGGTAAAGTTATGGTGTGGAGCGCATTTTAATATGCAGGCGTCCTCCAGTTACACCGCTGCAGGGAGAACTTGACAGTCAGGTCATACGTAGACATAATGGAAGAGCACCTTCCTCAATTTTTTTGGGAACATGCTGACTCCATTTATCAGCAGGATAACGCCACGCCTCACAAGGCCCTTCTCACAATGCGTTGGTTTGAGCAGAACAGAGTGGAAGTGCTTATATGGCCAGCCATTAGCCCCGACCTCAACCCCATGAATAGGCTAGCATCTGGCAGTATCTCAAATCACAACTTGACCAACGTGTTATCCATGACATGGACCAGTTGTTTGAGGTCGCATCTGAGCTGTATGCTAACACACCTCAAGACTTTCTTCAAGAACTCATTGAGTCAAATCCACGTCGATGCCAGGAGGTGATTGATCGTAATGGAGGAATTACATCCTATTTGCCTCTCACACCCCGACCCCCTTTGAGAACGCAAAAACAGTCTCTTTCGAAACTACCACTTATTGATTGATAAAAAAGCATTGATCTTTTATTGCTTTTACTTAAATATTAACTTCAAAATATGCTGATTTAAAAATAATTTTTTTATAGAAATAATATATTTAAAAAATTACCTAAAAAAGAGTGAGCGGTTATTTTTTTCCAGGGTTGTATGATTATAAGATTAAGATTAATGTATGTAATTTCTATATGCACACATGTTATTAACTTGATGCCATGACAGAATGTAATATTACATAATATAATATAATATTACAGAAAATAAATAAAAATACGCATATTAAAAATATAGACTAGCCTATATACAACGTAAAAATTACTGTAATTTGATTTTAAACTGAGACGTTTCTAATATCGTTTCCTAATTATCGTTAGCTTCATCAGTATAACACCTATTTAATTAAATAAACGAAACCGGACGTATTAAGTTAGATGTGTGATTATGACTATTAAGTGACGTAAAAAATAAGTGATCAAAATGACAAAAAATTATTTCTAATATTAAAGTTTTGCACCCAAAAAAATTGAATGGTATAATAATCATATGTGAATTCAAGATTTTGATTATGAGCTGAGATGCTATAAACTCACAAAAGGGTCCAACAGTGCCGATCATTAAAAATGTTATGTTAAACAAAACTTCCGTTTTTCTTGTCAAGTGGATTTTAAATATATTGAAAAAATTATAATAATCACAACATTAGTGCACTCATGAAATTTAAGAGGAATATATCCACTTATATGTTGAAAGTTTAAAATTTGAATTAATTATATATAATTAAGATATACTCATTATGCCCACAATGATATTATAATATTTGTTTTATCTAGTTTTTTAAAATTTATTTTGATAGTTATATAGACAATTAATCGAGAGTGGTTAACTGGTTTGTTTCTATTTGTATTAATTTAATTATATATTTATTACTATAGTATATAACCATTCTTAAACATTATATATTAAATAACATCTGATATACATATAATAACTATTAAAAACGTAAACTGTATAAATCTCTTAGATTAAAGCAATCATTCTTGTAATTGTTTTAGATTAATATTCAGTTTCATTTTAATTTAATTTAATGTTGATTAAGAGTTAACCTCAAAACATCTTTTGGTACATTATCCTATCATTATACGTTTTGTAAATATTTTCTTTGTTTTATCTGTTAATTTGTGTAGAAATATTTAGCCTATATTGCAATAACAAACAAATTTGAATAGTAAATTGATTGGATTTAATATATTAATAATTTATTTTTTATATGAAAGCAAGTTTTTAAAAACCTAAGTAAGGTAAAAATCAAATAGGTAAAAAAATCATTAATTTAATGAAATATTTATTTATATTATATTTAGCCTATAACATGCAATTTATTCGGGAAAACGTATTCATTCAGTTTACAGAGCACATAATGTAAATTTGTATGTAATATATTTATTTATTTATGACAAAGATGTTGATTAAATGTTAGATTAATTGAAATGATTATTTTGATCAACTTAATAAATCTGACTCTGCATACGTTTATTTATTTTGACAAACATAAAATTAATATTGTTACAATATTCATTTTAATTAATTATATAATTCACTAATACATTTATTAATTCTTTTGCATCAAGTGCTTTTATATTCTTTATTATTACATTACTTTAAGTAGTATAATCTAAGAAATAGAAAACTTAGTAAATAAAAATTATATGGCAATAAACATCATTCACAATCAATTATCGTGATATTGACAATATTAGGTAAATGCAAAGTGTATAACCCTATTAAAACAGAATGAAACAGCTCTTGAGACTTCAAATTATTTATCATGGCATAACAAGTGTTAACCATGCATATTCAGAAAATGCAGACCTTATAATTCTGCGCCTATAGTATTCTGTCCCATAGACTAAATATTAATATTCAGCAGATTTAATGAGACGGTATGGGTGGTGTACTGGGATGTCTGGTATAAGTATAATAGTACGGGCGCTAGCACCTTCCAGCTATCAGGAACGAAATACTAACATTGACCCCCTATAATTAAAGATAATGGTGTCAAAACTTTTAAAATTGACGTCTGCCGGTGTTTTTTTTGTTTGTCGGTGTTGGGAGGGTTGGTTTGGACTCCAGAGACCCCTAAAGTACCCCCTATGTATGAGGTAGATATAAGGAACGAGGTAATGAATAAAGTTTGTATAGAAAGAAGCGTTATAGTCTACTGAAAATGAAATAAATAGTGACAGACATTTCAAGTGGTTGATTCCCTCATGCAGACGTTCTTGAGACGTTCTTGAATGACCCCCAAAGTACCCCCTGGCCTATGTAGGAGCTAGATATTAGGAACGAAGTACTGAATAAAATTAGTATAGAAAGAAGCGTTATGATATCTTGTAAATGAAATAAATAGTGACAGATTTCAAGTGGTTGTTTCCCTCAGGCAGGCGTCCTTAAATGACCCTATAACCTTATATATTGGAGTCAGAAACGAGGAATAAAAGTAGCATTGGAAATGATTTATACATAATATCTTTTAATTATATAATCAAATGTAGCATCATATATTTTTATAAAAATCTTCAAAAAATCATAATTTTTTTTAGAACACTATGTAGAATATTAATATATACAACTCATATATCAGGAGCGATCAATGTCATTGGAAATATACAA
>JAUZND010003908.1:0-11995 GCA_034780555.1 Coelogynopora nodosa
TAGCATTTATTGGTCAATATGTAGCATATTTGGTTATTTTCCTATAGTTTTCCTAACTGGAGTTTATGACGTAATCAATGTACGAAGGGTTAAAAAAAATTACACCTGAAAATAGTTTTTGCTTTTTGTACTTCTTAAAAGGTTAAAAACTGAGATTTATATTTATTAATTGAAATATTTAACAAACCAATAATTGAGGACTCCATAATATTCTGAACATAAATTTGTTGAAATCAATGAAAATTGTCATCAACAAATAACACAGTAACATAGTAATAATAATCAATTAATGTAACCGAGTTATGGAAAATTTGTTAAATACTTTTTTCATGCATGACTTCACATTAATTCATGAATTCTGCAATTCGCATGAATCCACATGTAAAGTCTTATGAGACAAAATTAGTAAATTAGCATTAAATTTTAATTAAAAATTAATTACAAAATTAGCGTCTGGCGTTTAGAAGATTATTTAGTCCAAGGAAGGGGGGGGGGAGGATATGGAGATATATATCCTCTAAAAATATTGAACATTTTGGTGTAGATTTTTCGGACAAGTATTTCATATCATTCTAATAAATCGTTTAGATAGCTGGGATTTTTTAGAGAAAAGTATTTGCTGATTTTAATACTATAAAATAAAGTCAATAAATAAATGTTAACCAATTTTAAATAACTAATGACGAGAAAATAGCCATCAGTAAGAGTCAAAGAAGAAATGTCTAAAGGACTATTGTTAGCTCATATTGAATCATGTATTACGTAAAGTGCATTCATCACAAGGCAGGTACTAAAACGTGTGTATAGAATATAGCCTCAGTAGTTGTGGGTTAAATTGACTCCATTTTGAAAGTGCTTCTAGGATCACACACAAATGATTCAATCAACCTGACATTTTTTTAAGATGGCATAAAGAAAGTTCACTCTTTATAAAAAACCTAACGTTTGATTCAAAATAGGCAATTTTTGTTTCTTGTTAATTTTCAAAATAAAAATGCCGTAATATGATTCATATAACCACAATTATAAAATAAGACAGCTACATTTTCGATATTGCACATTTCCTGATAGTCACTTTTCCTTGCGAAAACAATTGAAAATAGTCGTTTATATTTGAATGTAAATAAATAACTGCTAATAATAAAATTATACTTATATTTATCCGTCCCGTGCTATTTAAATATTACCGGAAGTTGCATATTATTGCTTTCAAAGACCTTTCGATTCTCAATATACTTTTATATATGTTACTGTCTTAATTAGCTATTAACTTTTATATATATTACTGTCCTAATTAGCTATTAACTTTCATAGATGTTACTGTTCTAATTAGCTATTAACTTTCATATCTGTCACACTTTAACTTTCTCTCTTTTGCTTCCCTCACATCTGATTTTTTTTTGTTAAGATAGGTAACACGTCACTCAGTATGTGCCGCCAGTGTATCACGTCACTCATTATGTGATGCCAGTGTATCACGTCACTCAGTATGTGCCGCCAATGTATCACGTCATTCAGTATGTGCCGCCAGTGTATCACGTCACTCAGTACGTGATGCCAGTGTATTACGTCACTCAGTATGTGCCGCCAGTGTATCACGTCACTCAGTATGTGATGCCAGTGTATCACGTCACTCAGTATGTGATGCCAGTGTATCACGTCACTCCGTATGTGCCGCCAGTGTATCACGTCACTCCGTATGTGCCGCCAGTGTATCACGTCACTCAGTATGTGATGCCAGTTTATTACGTTATATCAAAATAGATAATTCGTTTTGATCACATTTGTCTTTGATAAAGTGTGAACCTTCCTAGAGTCTTCCTACTGCCTTGATAAATCTAAGACTTCCTAGAGTCTTCTATTGCCTTTGATAAAGTGTGAACCTTCCTAGAGTCTTCCTATTACATTTGATAAAGTGCGAACTTTCCTAGAGTCTTCCTATTGCCTTTGATAAAGCTAAGATTTCCTAGAGTCTTCCTATGGCCTTTGATAAAGCTAAGACTTCCTAGAGTCTTCCTATGGCCTTTCACAAAGTGTGAACCGTCCTAGAGTCTTCCTATTACCTTTGATAAAGTGTAAGACTTCCTAGAGTCTTCCTATTGTCTTTCACAAAGTGTGAACCGTCCTAGAGTCTTCCTATTACCTTTGATAAAGTGTGAACCTTCCTAGAGTTTTCGTATGGCCTTTGATAAAGCTAAGACTTCCTAGAGTCTTCCTATGGCCTTTGATAAAGCTAAGACTTCCTAGAGTCTTCCTATGGCCTTTCATAAAGTGTGAACCGTCCTAGAGTCTTCCTATTACCTTTGATAAAGTGTAAGACTTCCTAGAGTCTTCCTATGGCCTTTGACAAAGTGTGAACCGTCCTAGAGTCTTCCTATTACCTTTGATAAAAGTTAAGACTTCCTAGAGTCTTCCTATTACCTTTGATAAAATGTAAGACTTCCTAGAGTCTTCCTATTACCTTTGATAAAATGTAAGACTTCCTAGAGTCTTCCTATTGCTATCGAGGCTAACTCACCCTTCCGACACCGCCACAATCCGGTGTCCTCCATGCAAACATACCGATCAGTTGCAACACAGTGGACATTACATTGATGACCATACCAGTTGTGGTCGCATATGGCATACACTTGAAGGTACAGCTTCGTACCGGTGTAGTTATATTTGCTGAAAATGAGAGATATATACCGTATTTAACACATAGAATGTATTGCTGACTGTTGAAAATTAAATGTTGTTCTGAAAATACCAAGTAACTTTTACAGCCAAATATTATCTCGTTGGTGCAAAATTGACCCACATAAAGCTATTCAATCTCACGATGGAGAATAAGTTTATATAAACTATTTATTGCAAGATGTTTTTGGGACGGCCAGTAACAGTTTTAAATGTTTGTCAGTGTTTTATTTAATATACTTCTGTGGCGTAGGTATAAAATCAATACATATACTAATATATTATTAAGTTTAAAATAAAATAACCTATAATTCTCAATTACTTAAAAAAAAATTGAATTTGTAATAAAATATAATTATTGTAAATTTATATAGGCTAATACTAATATTCGTAATAGTATTTTATCGATTTATTTGTTTGTTTATCGTATTTTTGAGAAATACAGATGTTTATATATTGTTAATAATAGTATGCTCAAATTGACGACTGTTAATCATTACAAGTTTATTATCGCCTATACCCAAGGTTCAGAAACTCTAAAAATAATTGATTTTACTTAGAAATTTATAAAACCAAAAAAAGAATATATTATATATTAAAGATTATTGAAGCTAAGATTATAATCCCAATTTTTTAATTTAATATTACAAGTGATAAAACTTACGGCAGCTCACTTCCAGAAAGTATGGTTGTTTTCGGGTCAATATTGGCAGATGTTTTTTGTACCTGAACTTTGATGGATTGTGAGAAGGTTTCAATATGTTGATTCGGTCCTTTCTGAAAATCGTCATCTACTACGTTTACTTGCAGCAGAACAGAATCCTGATTCAAGGGAAATAAAAAACGCATTCAATTCTGTGCGGAAGATGTCAAATATCTTGAAAGCAGTGTCTTGAAATGGTTAGATTTTCTGAATAGACCACAATTTCAAAGTGAATATAAATTTGTAAATTCACTAAAGATAATATTTTTAAATATATAAATATTATACTTTAATTCTGGAAGCATCAAAAAGTGATCGAATTTACCCACTAATGTTTGATCGTTTATATATCAAAATCCACTTTTGTTATCGTTCTGAAATTTTCAGAACCTTTTTTATTCACATTTGATTTAAAATATTCTCGAAGAATGAACTAACAATAACGTTTTGAACGTGTCATTAATGTTTAGATTGAAACTTATATTGATTAATAATTTGTGTGGAGCTTGTAAACCACTATTATCACGTCAGCATGATCAAAGACAGGTTAAGAACAGATATTCCCCCTATCTAATGCATCATAATCAGCACATCTTCGTCGCCAAATAGACAGCTAACTAAAAAGCATATAATTAGAAAACAAATAACATATTTAGAATCACCTCGTAAAACTACACAAGCATTCACTAACATAATAGAGAATATTTAACTGCATATTTTAAAAACTGGTTCTCCGGTTTAAAAAAAGGCATAACAGGAGGCTCACAATGGTCAAAAGCAAAAGTTAGGGTAGACCATCTGTACAAGGATAGACTACGTTACAACATCAAGCTGGTGAAAACCGTACTATAAAAATACAGTAGATCTTCTTAGTGTGTAACTTAGCAACAGTATATCTTCTTAGTGTGTAACTTAGCAACAGTAGATCTTCTTAGTGTGTAACTTAGCAACAGTAGATCTTCTTAGTGTGTAACTTAGCAACAATATGACATTATGAAATGAGAATGGCTAGATTAGAAATGTTATAGTGTCACTAACAAAGAGTTTATAAATAAATTAGTGAACAATAATCAATATATTCATATTACCGCAATATACAAAACGTAATGTGTCAATCTGTCTACTTACCGGAACTCTGGAAGTATACCTTTGTTGCATTGGATTGTCGTGTATTCCGATACGTTCACCAAATACAACACTGTTCATGTTTTTATAGTTGCAAGTATATCTAAAAATATCACATCTTCTACAAAAATATAAAGAAAATAATTAGTTTGTTTATTAAATAATTAATATTTACATTAATATGAACATGTTTTAAACCTATTAAATACATAAAAGAATGCTGAACTGTTCCATTGATGCTAGCAAATATTGAGAAAATATATCTGACAGACAAAGATATAAGAAACGGTTTGTCATTTTCTTAATGTGCAAAGTAGGTACAAGTAGATACCAGTAGATACCAGTAGGTACAAGTAAATACCAGTAGATACCAGTAGGTACAAGTAGATACCAGTAGATACCAGTAGATACCAGTAGGTACAAGTAGATATACCACCCACTAAATTATCGTGGTTAAATAATTAATTTGAATTGAAAAAATTTGTACATCAGTTCAAAAACCGATCTATAGTATATTACTTCATTAAAAGGTATTCAAGCATCAAAAGTAGAATTCGTTTGCTATTAAAATGCAGAGCCATTATTTGAAAATATAATTTCCAGTAAAGTATGTTTCAGTTTCTACATATATGAGTAAATATGTAGATAGTACATGATACAATATATTTACGCGAACAATTTCAGGAACATATCACTTTTTCAAAATTTTTAGAAAAAATTCACAAAATTCAAATATAATACATAATGTGTTTGAGTAGTTACACTAAATATTTCCCCTGACTATATAATTGGTACTATGTATTTTAAATAAATATGTTAAATGAATGTATGTTCCTTTATATTCCTATGTACATTATGCAGAACGAGATGCCATTCGTAGTATATAGAAGTATAATCCAAATATGGAATATAAATAATACATATAGTAGCTACAAAGTAACATTTATCAAATAAAATTTCTAGATTAAAAGTGTAGCCTAAACCAACCAAGTTAGTTTTACAATAAAAAAGAATATTAATGAAATATATAGTATAATAAAATAAATTTCTACTTAATACATTATATATATACAATATATACAACATATCATATTTAGATATACAAGTATAATATACTTACGCAGTTTTGGGATTTGATGTAAAACAGAATTGAAACTTAGTGTCACATTGGCTGCCATCGTCATCACACGGTTTAACTTGTAGTGAGTCATCACCTGGGGTTCGTTTACCACCGGGGTTATCAAACTTTAAAACATCCACGTAAAGAGTTCCGGACGCATGCTAAATAGAAAAAGAATTGCAATAAATAGAAACAACGGGAAAATTCTAAATTTTATGATAATCTAATTTAAATGTAAAAGGTGCATTGCAAACAATAAGTCCGAAAAAATAAACAAAATTTGCAAATCCAACAAACTGACAATGGTAATAAACGTAACAAAATATTAACAATATTAATAAAAACATATTAATATCATTCAATATTTAGACAATTTTTTTCAGCAAATGTTAATGTTAAAATAAAAGAGGAAAAATATAATAATTATTTTTTTAAATAGATATTCGCAATGTACCACTATTTTTTCACATGTAGAAGTGATTTATAATGTAAAGTTAAGGGTAAATATAATTATACCCTAATATTAAAATAATCAAAAACAGGGTAATTAGTAAAATCAATCAGAGAAAGCCATTGATAGAATAAATACAAAAAAAATTAAAACAAAAGTTACTAAAAGAAGTTGTAAGGTATCCGCTTATAGTCTGAAGACTACTGTCATTGAGCGTATCAAATTTAATTATGTAATATTATTCCAAACTACGTCGATCAGATGTATTAGGCTACGTCAATCGCAATATTCTAAACTTTTCTGTAACAAAACTAGCTTCTTTTTAACTATATTTAATAAATTTACATGTTCAGAATATTGTGCTCATATTTCAAAATCTTTCTCTTCTGGTAAAATATATTACTTATTTCACATATGTAAGACCTTTCATAGAGGCCATTGCTCCAATATTGTCACCTCACAGTGTCACAGTTCAAAAGAATTTTATTATATCAATCGTATAAAGGATTGATAACTAAAAGGAATAATATCTTTTTGAGTGCACCATATGGACTCATTCATGCATGGAATAATGGAATTGAACTATGGATGGAAGAATGGAATTAATTCATGTACAATATGTTATATTGGAATTCATTTATGCATGAAATAATGGAATTCATGAATGCATCAAATAAGGAAATTCACCCGTGCTTGGAATTAAAATATTAGCATACGTATTCCATTACACTTGAGCAAATTTTATTCACCTTAATCCAACTTATGTTATAGTCTTAGTATGACTTTCAAACAATAAACAGTTATGTTTTCCAATATTTATATTTAAAATATACAAAAGGAATTAAAAAGATAATTTTCAATTATGAACTGAACTAAATAAAATGTATAAATATAAATGTGGCTTGTTTTTAATTAGATTACTGTCAACTGAAAGTGTTTAATTTTTAATCTTTATTAAGATTATAATATTCTTAATTTATTATTAAAAAGTTTTATTTTGATTGATTCAGATCTCAAGATTATAAATATATGGACAACAATATGTTAATTTGCCTAGATTAAAAATGTTTCCTATATTATAAGGACATTCTGTGCCTTATGCATAAACCGACATGTAAATATAATTATTCATTTGTGTGTAGATTACTTCCATTTTTTACCATGTTATCCACAAAAGTATGAAGAAATATAAAAGATGTTTAAAAAATTTATTTTAAGAAAATTCATAAAAAGTGCAAATATTATTATTTCTTGAATCAATTTAAATATGG
Organism: Coelogynopora nodosa; assembly: GCA_034780555.1. Lineage (NCBI taxonomy): Eukaryota > Metazoa > Platyhelminthes > Proseriata > Coelogynoporidae > Coelogynopora > Coelogynopora nodosa. The sequence continues at coordinate 7,347 of JAUZND010003908.1, forward strand.
TAAAATATATATTTATGTATATAATAGACAATACATATATATAACTGTAGGTATATATTTATGTGTGATTGCATATGACTTCCTTATCATGTAAAGACAGGATCTAGTAGCAACAATGTGATGGCTCAGAAAACAATTTCATATGGAAGCAATGCAACAAACAATATGTCATGTTGTATATATGCAGTGTAAATTTATCAGGTATCATTTGTACATTTATCCGGTTCTATTCTGAATGCAGAAGAAGTAAATATATAGGGATGTAAATGATATTTTAAATAATAAATATACAATATACAACTAGAAGGGAGATAAAAAAGTTTTTAAATAGATGTGATATACTTAACTGAGAATGTAGAAAAGGGTCACTCTTTATTAAAATATAGTGTCTAAACAAACAAATACCTAGTCTACCATTTTGAAAATATAGAGCATATTTACTCAATTCAGCTATAATAAAATGCAGTGGCCATGGGAAGTAATTAATGAATTATCAGAGGCCATGGCAACTGATTGATGAATTATCAGAGGCCATGGCAACTAATTGATGAATTATCAGAGGCCATGGCACCTGATTGATGAATTATAATAAATTTTGTTTAAGTCATGAACCTGCAGGATACAATACTATATGTATTCAAATGTGAAAGTACAAATAAGTGGGAAAGTTTTACATAGATTAAATTTCAGGAATTCTGCATACTCACCCATATTAATAATTTTAATCAGTTATATTAAACAACTGGGATATATACTTTAGCTTTCCTTAAACACAACATAAACAATTGCCCATTTACAGTAAAAGCAACTTACTACATTATGTATGTGAGATTGTCATTGGAATATGCCTGAGCAACAATTTGGAGTCCGCATACCAAGAAAATTATTGACCAATTAGAAAAGATACAGAGACGAGAAGAGAGATTCATCCCAAACGATTACAGGAACATAAGCATTGGCATGGCCATATTATCTGACCTCAAGTGGGACACACTTCAACATCGGCGCAACATGGCATCAGTCTCAACGATGTATAAGATCGTGAATGACCTCAACACCCCAGCAGAGGAATACCTCACTTTGGCCAATTGAAATACGAGCAATCATGTGCCCAAGTTCCTATTACCACAAACCAAATCTTCAGAGAACAAAAACGCCTTCTTTCCTCACACTATCTGTCCTTAAAACAATCTTCGAGAGAGAATAAACTGTTTTAAACTATCTCTCTGTAACCATATATTCTAATGCTGTATCTTTAGAATAGAATAGAATAGAATAGAATAGTTTATTGAATAAAAATCACATAGAATGATTTGATGGTACAAAGAAATCTTTCTTTTTACATTATGTTAATTTTCCGAGGTGTAATTAGGTTTAATTATTGTATTGTCAATGCCAGCTGTTCAATATTAACAGAAGTAGTCCTGATAAATAAATTTAATTTTAGTTAATTCCATAATACAATTTCTCTTTAAATAAACATATTTAAAAAAATAGTTTTTGGATTTTTTCAAAAAATTACGATGACATGAATATCCATTTTATAAAATAACATAATAAGCTTTTTTTATGTCCTTTATTTTATTAGGATTATTTTTAAGTATAAAAATCAATTATACATTTATAAAATGATATTGATAATCATGAACGTTAAAATTAACAAAAATGAAATTATATGAAACTCTTTTGGCTATATAGCTAAATTTTCATAACATATTAAATATAATCCATTTATTATTAACAATTATTTAATAATGTAGTGTGCAGTTTACCTGTTATTTTCTAAAAATAAATATGTTATAAATTGTTTTTATATATTTTGACTATATTTTTAATATATTAAATTTACTTATTTTCACAAAAAGAACTGTTTATTAAAAGAAGCATGGTCTGATTAAAATAGATACTGTGAAAAGAGAAGCTAATAAACTACCTAATAATTAAACATGTCATTTAAATAATAGATCATGTGCCATCTTAAATATACAATTGGGTGAAGAGGGTGTAAACACCCCTTCCCAAAAACTGGGAAAGATCTAAAAACAATTAACAGCTATTTTTACATATATGAATATGCTTGATCAAGGTTACGGATAATAATTTTTATATGCATTCTATTTTATACATATATTTGGGTGCCCATGAATTGTATTAACAAATTCCAGAAATTATAAAATTTTATAGATTATAAAATATGGAACAAAACGAAAATGTACACAAAATAACAACACCAAACATATGTTATTATCAGTACAAAATTCAGTTTTGCTAAAAATAAAAATAAGTGGGTCATCTACCATCGATTTGATAAGTTGAAAGGCATGTCTATCATTGACATGACTTTTCAGGGTCTTATTTGTTGGAACAGTCTGTACATATTTGACTAAATCAGGCCATATTTTTTATCATCCATTCTAAGGCAGGTTGATTTTTGAGACACCGATTGACACAATACTTCAAAGGAAATAGGGCAGATTGTCCAATGGTGTGTAAGAAGTGTGCCCTTCTGGCTGGTGAGTTATGAAACAATAAATAAGAACATTTTAGTAACCCTTTTAAATTCCACCCAGAAACTGCAGCCCCTTTTGTGGATGCCTTGTTCAGCATGTGTATTGAACAACTTCCTGTTTTAATTAATTTTAGATCACTAGGATCAAATTCCTTCTTGAAAAATTCCAGAAATGCCCAATTAACATTAAGCCTATCCATACTCAGTTTTAGAATTTTTTTATTCTGCAACTCACTTATAGAACCTAGAAATTTATCTAACATATCCTTTGCAGTAGTGTAGCCTAAGAAAACAGAGTTGAACTTTCTAATTACAACTTATAGAACATTCAAATGCTATCACACAATCTGAAAACATCAGAATAAAAATGCTTAACAAATCACTGGATGAACAAAAAGAATAGTGTGACACTGATGATTTGAGACATTAAATGATTTCAGCTTTTGAAACAGCATTAGCTGATTCATTTGAAGGTAAAGTTGTAATTGTTTTAGACAATTCTGGTTTGTTGAAAAAGGGTATTCATGGACATTTGTACTCCTGTAGATTTAACCTTTGACATTTCAATACATTTATATTTCTCACCCTTTGCATTAACTCCCTTATTACTCAAAGAAATATCCATATTGCAAAATGTACAATATGCATTTAGTTAATTTTTTCTGGAGCCATTCACAAAATTGAGATAATTCCAGCTAATCATCTCTGAATACACAATGTGGCTTTCATAATGATATAACTATTGTCAAACCAATCTTGCTAACATTTTAAGTATAAAATAAAATAAATTAAATATATCAACATTTAAGATGTACAAAAACATGCAAATAAGACAATACAACATTTGGTGATATTTTACAATAATTCATCTACCTAATGCCAGCTCATCAAGACAGGGACACTTAATTACCTGCAGTCCTATTAACTGTGCTTAGCTAAAAAAATATATATTAATTATATATTTAAAAATAACACTTATAAATGGGTATATAAAACAAAGTACTACTGAGCATGCTCAATAAATTATTACTTAAAAACAAGTTCATATGAGCTTGGTCAATCATGCTCAGATTATTACTTTGTAATCAATTTAACTTACAAAAATCATATAAGCTAAGCTGAGTGTGCTAAGGATATTACTTTATATTTTATTTCATTTATGAGAATCATATGGGCTTGGCTGAGATTGCTTATTAGAGCTTGTTTTTAAGCAATAAACTAAGCATGCTCAACTAAGCTCATGTGAGCTCCTTTTAAGTGATATCCTACTTACAGAATACAGTTACACCTTTTCTATAAAATATTTTTATTAGGCATTCTGGAGAGGGCAGTTGTTAAACTCTAACTCAATAATGTCTCAAAAATTAATGTTTAAATATTAATTGTTATATTTTTGATTTTATTTATCTCTAAAATCATAGATCTGGTACTATATATGTATACTATAAACTAGACATATTATTTATATTTTAATAATAGTATAATTTTAAATATCTATGAAAGTAAACTAATATGATAATAAAAACTGACCTAAATAAAAGTTATGTAATAAAATAGCTTCATGAATCATTCACAATAATAATTGGGTGACATTAATAATGCATGTAGTTATATTTAAGTTAAGTATATTTATGGATAATTTATATAGTTAAAATATAATATAATAAAACTTTATGGTTAGTTTACACTATCACTATCTGGGCTATTTATATTTTATAGCTAACAAAAATATAATAATAATTTATTATAGATATTAATTTGATTGTTATGAATAGTTTAAATAGAAGTCATATGATATTTAAAATGATGAATACCAAACAAGAATATGACACAGCCATGGGATAACACTTGCCTTGGATATTTAAATTGACTACCGTTTAAATTATTTAAATAATAGAACGATATATAAATTTACGTCTTATACAGAAATTATTGAATAAATATAATATTACCGTTTTACGAGAAAAAACGCAAAATAAAATGGTTACAGTAAAAAACAAATTCATTGTACGGAAATTGTACTTTTAAATTTATGCGCGTCTCTAAAGTTCATTTATGTTGAACGTTTTCGAAAAGTAGAATCGGTAGAATCGCTCCAAATCTCAAGAATCGCTAAACTTTCTGAATGACCGATTCTTTA
>JAUZND010003909.1:0-11993 GCA_034780555.1 Coelogynopora nodosa
TAAAAAAAATATATTTAAAAATAGTTATTTAGACTTATGGAAGTGGAAAATGAAAAAAATGTAGATGGTCGTGAAACCTCCACTAAATTTTGTTTCAAGCCTAACATGGGAAATTTATTTTCTAGTGAAGATTTTATGTTATATAAAAATTTGCTTCTTTTGGCACTTATTTATATTCTTACTTAAAATAGATAACATATACTAATTATCATTTATATTATACTTAACAGTAATGACTAAATTTATATCAATAATGATTAAAGCTTATGAATTCTGATTTAAGTACATAAAATCATTACTACAATTATATACATTAATATTATTAATTATTATAATATTTATTTAATATTATTATTCAAATCAAATATATCAAATACACAAATCAAATATATTAAATATCATGGAAATAATAGTAAATCATTAAATAATAAACTAAATTAATGTAATAAATAGAAGGCAGGCAATATTATCAGTAATAAATAAATTACAGTTAATAAATATACAAAATACTAATGTTATATATTATACTATTATTTTCTGTAGTTTTATTAACATATACATTTATTAAATATTGATTAAAAATTATATTTAATTAATTAATAATACATTAATAATAATATTACATAAATATTATTATTTTAATTTTATAATTATATTTAAATATTATCTGATGATAGCTGTATATAGATAGAAATACTATCAATATTTTTGCTTTATTACTTAAAAAATTAAGATAATACTGTTTAAATATTTAAATTATATATTGATATACTCCTTTGTAATTATTAGAAATGTAATAATGTAAAAAGTATAAAATAAAATTGAAAGTAGTCCTAAGATGTGGAGTTATAAAAAAATTCGTAATTGTTTTCCATATAACTATAGGTGAAATTCCATATATCTGGAAATTTCAGGAATTTCCAATTAATTTCTCTTAGAACTGGCAAATATCATTCCATGTATCAGGAATTCCAAATAAACAAATTCCATATAAATGGAGTTATCTAAAATATTAAAATAAATGATATACTTTCCTTCTTAAACAGTGTTGCCAGCGGCCAAAATGAAAAAAAAATTGCACTGGTAGAAAAAAATCGCACCTCATTAACCTTATATATCCTGGCGTATTTTAATATTAACCAGTATATATTTTTTAAATTTCAGCACCAATCTTTTAAAAACTGATAAAACTGTTTGAAAAACATGTATAATTATTTATATTAATAAATGATTGCATATCAAGAATTTGCATAAAATTAACATATGTATGAAGTTAATGTATGTAAATAAATTTCATTTTCTAATTTTTGATAGTTTTCCCAGGATAGCTGAGTCACTCTGATGTTTTAACTTTGCTGATTCTTCTGCAGCTCGTTTGATACATCGTTCTAATGAGTCATTTACAGCTGCCTTTCTGTTAGCTTCCAACCCAGCTTTGTTGATAGAAATGGTCTAGAGAGCCTTTGTAGAATCTTTTAGCTTTTTTAACGCATCTTGCACCTTCCGCTCATTTTCTATCATTTCGAGCTCCATTTGTTTCTGTCTCTCATCAATCTAGAAGGAGAAATTAATTTATACATTCATATTTATATAGAATAAATCAATTTTCTATGAATAATATTTGAAGTGGTTAATATATGTATTAAAAAAGGTTACATTTGAGAGTCAAATTAATCAGTTAACGTAAAAATAATATTACTTATACCCGTTCTTCATTTGCCAATTACTTCATCTCATTCTTCCTTGTGACATCCTCCTGTACTTTCTTTTGCAAGGCCTTCTCTTCCTAGGCGGCGGCTCATGCATGCTCCTCATCATATTTTTGTTTCTATTTTTACACATAGATTCTTTGTATTTACCATATGCTTCTACACAAGACACAACCAATTTGTGAGGAATAGCAATATTGTCTGTGGATAAATTTCTGGTTTTTAAATAGCTCTGAGAAATGCTTTTGGGATGCGATGCGATTAGCATTTGCCACTGTATGTAAAAAACATCCACCACAGTCAACAAGATGTTCCAATCCATTCTGTTCTGCCTAGTTTATGTTTTCCTAAACAAATAAATATATTTATGATAATTTATACATTTATTAATAATAAGGTTTGAAAACACAAAAACTTGTTAAATTAAATAAAATGACAAACATGTCAGCAATTGTCTTACCTCGCATTGTCATTTATCAGTGGAATCACCTATTCATCACCATTTCTAAACAATTATTGGCATCAAACTTCCCATTCAATGAGACAATATCCAAAAGTTTTACCAAAACTATTCCTTCCTTCACATATCACACTACAACAGCCATATTTCCATTACTCTTATCAAAGGAAATTGAGTAGTAGTTGTTTCCAATATCTGAGATAATTTGATCTCTGATAAATATAGACAAATAATCATATTTTGAACATAAAGTTAAACTACTTTTATACTTTATTTGTAGAAAAGTCTGTTGAATATTTCCTTTTAGATTCTATTTTACAAATAATAAAATTAATCATACTGAAAAATCAATGAAGTAGGATTTCAGTCTAATAATATTAAATGTCTGATATTATTGTGATTTTATTGGTTAAACTAAATCAGCTATTTCAAATTGATCAACTTAGCTACCTACCTCCAAGTAAAATTTCCATATGGTCAACATTTCTAGGGGTAAGTAATGGTATTTCATACTGCTTTACTTTAGCATTGTTTTAATAAGAAGAAGTAGTGGTTGATTTAAGCACTACATACTCCTGTACTACCTCTGCTTCCATTTGAACATACCTGGGTGTTTATGATGAAATGGATAGCCAAGCCTCTAAATCAGAGGCCAGTACTGATTTTTTTTGTGTTTTATGACAATAAATGCATTTAAAAGCATTTATTATCATCATTTGTTTATTTTTTATTCTACTAAATTATAAGTTTTATCTAGATATATAATTAGATAAGTAAAAAGAAAAATAATATTCATAAAATTTAATGCAAATACAATCAAATTAACCCTTTAAATAATTGAGTAGAGTTACTATTGAAATAGTTAGGCTGTTTGGATTAAAGTGTATAGCTATATATAAAGACACATAAAAAATATAAATATTCAGTAATTATTGCGGGAACTGAAACATACTCCAGGTCCCCTAAAAAAATATTGGTAGTGGCTAAGCCCCCTGCCCCTGTAATTTAATATTTAAAAAAATTAAATAGTAAAAGCTACACTCATTAACATATTAAATATAATTATAATTATTGATTATACATGCAGGTATATTTGTTTTATAGCATTTTTAAATGAGATCTCAGGTATAATGAGCTTTTTTTTATATATTAATGAATATAAAATAACTAAAATTTTGGGTGGTGCCAATGCCATAGAATAAAAAATCTGAATAAATGGATGGTACTAATATTTATTGAAAGTTAATTTAAAGTGAATAATTTATATTACAAGATATGAAATCTTTCTAAAAAAATGAATTTAAATTATGATAAAGACAAAATAAATATTTATAAATTGAAGAGTTATAAATGTTATCATAATGTACTTTTATGGTAAATAGCCTAAATATAAATTAATAACAAAATGGATTGTCAAGATTGAATATATTTGAGTATACTCTTAGTCTTGCCCTTGGGCCTTGGCTTTGAGTCTTGACTTTGTCAAAGACAAAGTCAAAGAGTTACAAGATTATTTTTTATTTTAGAATAAATCACAAGAGCTGTATATAAACCCTTGTATGACGTCTCTTTGTGAATAATAACTGAAACATTCAAGTGATCTTATGACTTATTACAATAATAAAAACAATCTTCAAAAACTGTTGATTTTGAGGAGTATATTTAATTTATAAGTAAGCATAATTTGTATGGTTAATGGCAGGTCCACTTATTGTAACTTTACATTTTAAAATACATAAATACACAAGTTCTATCAAATACTTTAATAATATATTACAATATATTGTTATCCAAATTCATTGGCTAAAAATGTTATCAACAAAATTGTCGTATTACAAATGGACAAATAATTGATTCTTAGGAATATAATCAATAAACCAATACAATTTTTATATAAATTGAAATATTATACACATTAACTGTAAACTAAATATTTATAATATAATTTGGTAAGAATTCTATGTGTACAATATTCATTTTAAATATTTTCTCTAACAATAACTTATGAAATGATATTTGAGTTCCAATATCCCTTTAACAAACATTTCACGAATTATATAAACATTAATTTAAAATACGCGTTTGTTGATACTTTACAAACAATATCTACTTATATGTTAGAAACAAATAATATTTTCACATAATTTTTTTCATTTGAAAGAATGTTTTTTATAGTATTTTATAAAAAACTTTTTTTAATTAAATGTATAAGTTTCAATTTGTTTAACATAAACATGTATATCATTGTATGTACTGGATGTAGCCAGATCCAAAGAACTTAGAGTATGGGAATTATCAATTTATAATAAAAAAATGTAATTAAAAATGTATCAAAACAATTTTTTAACATTAATTTCTTTAAAATATTTTCATTTATTAAAATAAAGTTACACAAAAATCTTACAACTAAAAATATAGTAAACTAGTCTTCGACCAATCATCCCATCGTCATCCTTCACCATAAAACGTAAACGACAGCCACCATTAATAACAATTATACATATATATAGCAAATACTTCCAAAATATGTAATAGATATTTTAATTGTGAGAACATATAAAGTATAACATATAAAATGACGTTCCTAAAAACAAGCATTATAGTTCACAAATGTTCCTAATACGATTTTTTTAAATTTTGTATTATCAATGCTTGATCATAGTCAACCGATAGAAATTGTATAACATTTTTAGAAACACAATTTAGAAATGTCGTTTAATTGTCTCAGAACCATAATTAGTATCTGCTTATTGTTAGTAAATGTGCTAAATAACATCATCTTTGAGTAAGTAAATATAAATTTTGTATTTATATTGAATACAATGAATAATTATTTCAAAAATTACGGTATGAATATATTTCTTGAGGTATCGATTATAGCAAAATACAATAAAATTGATGATAAAAAAATAAGTCCGATATTTAAAACTTCAATTTTATATATATTTCGGATAGCTTCCTTGAAATGTCTTTAAATTATAATTATTTTCTTGAAAGTGGATGCGGATATCTCTATGCTCTAAATTTGTATAGAAATAAAAATGTGCAATTTTATGTATAATATCTATCTATAGTTATCGACTTACTTATCTATATCGCCTATTGATTTTTAAGATTGATAAGTTCTAATTTTTCCAATAATTGATATATAATCAATTTGTTTGAATTAAAAATATTTTCACATATTTGAAATATGACTGCATAAATTTATAATGCTTTTATTAATTTTATAGTGTTCAAAGAAGTTATCCGAAATATATATAATTGAAATTTTAACTTTCGGACCATTTTTTATTATATTAATTATGAAACTTAATATGAAATAATCCTGTTCATTTTGCATTCATGTTCAGATCAACAAAAAATTAATTATAGGTTAAATACTATAATGTTTAATGCAATTATTGCATTGACAATTTATAGTATTAAGGATTCGAAATCAATGGAAATTATTATTGAAACTTAAGCCGCGATATATCGACTGAAATATTAATCATTATTGCCTGAGAGTTTTAATCCATAATGCTATTGCTACTTTAAATATTTATCTTCCTAGACATTCACAGTTGTTTTGTTTGAACAGTTTGCAGAATGATTAACTTTGATAATATTCATGGAAAATTCAAGGACCGTTCTTGGCCAAGCCACCTAAAATGTTTGTAATAAAATGCTTAATTTCTAAATAAACTTTACTTGTAATAAAGGATAAATTATATTTAAAGTAAGAATGGGTGATCTGGTGCAAATATATATATATATGGCACAAAACCCCACTGTTCCGCAGCCTTTCAAATAATAAGAAAATTAGTAAGATAATGATAACGACTAAACAGTTAACGATTCTATCTTTCTCCGTAAAAAACGTTTCTAAAAATTATTAACTAAGAAATTATTGTATGGGTAACAATCACCAACTATTTTATAAAATAACAAAATAATACGTTATTAGAAATATACATAAAAGTCGCTATAAATATGGTTAATTCTGAAAATTGCCACGATGAAAAACTAAGTTGGATTATTAAAGAAAAAATTACAAATTATTCAAGTAAAATCAGTAATCTTAATTATTTCCTAACTGTTGTATCCTCTATTAACATAATAATACTGAAATGCGTAATTAAAATTAAGATAACTGAAACAGAATTTAGATTTTTTTACAATCAATTGAATGTCAAATATTTCCTGTAGTAATTTTTCAAATAAAGTCCATTTATTTTCCTATATATTGAAATGGTAATATCTTACAAATAGGTGTAAAAATATTTACACCAATTTAAGTTTCATAATTTTCCCAAAAGATAATTTCCTTCCCAACCAACCTAAAAAAATCATGATAATATATCTGCCGAAAGAAAGTTAACGAATAAAACGATTAATTCATTTTATCATTATCACATTCTTAAATACTAGTCAGGCAGCAAATCACTACGTATTGAATTACTTTTATACCAAACAAACCCACTAAAGGTTACTCCACTCGACTAAAAGCTACAAAGCAAGGAACACGAGATTACTTTATTTTTAAATCATAGAAAGATTACAGATAATAATAAACATTAAAAGTGTCAGTAATCAAGTGAGTTATATTTAACCTAAAATATTAATAATCTATACAAACAAAATAAACTGACCGAAATTATTATCTAGATCAACACAACAATTTTAATTATTATCTTTCTAGAAGCTTAACTAAAAAAGCTTCATGACGACATACTACGTGAAAAAACAGGGGATGGTGAGATAGAATTCACCAACAGGGTAAGTTATGCATTTACAGAGTTTTAACCGATAGTCGAGTTCGAATCACTTTTTAACGGTTTCACTGGGATTCCAAGCTTCAACCTTAGGCTTAGTTGTGGAATAGGGAACATATTGCTTGGAGGTGCCGGATACATTTTCCACATGATCCGCAATCCATCTTTTTTTCTCCGGAGAAACTTCAGTGGGAATATCATCGGTCATGTAATGCAGCCACTGATGCCTGCACAACAATAACAATTATTTTATTATCGCAGTGAGAATTGAGTTATAACAATAAAAAGATGAAAATATAGTAGGAATACGAAAATTTAATAAATAGACCTTTTTATAAAAAAATAAAATGTTACCAAAAACTGGACGTTGTCAGAACTCTATTTAAAAGATGTATCACGCCACTTACTCAACTCTTATGCAACCACTAAATAAGATCTACTTGGTAGGTATATTAACATATGAAAACAATGAAAACTTTACACGAAACTTGAAAATAGGAAAGACCTATCAGTAAATTTCAGAACGAAGTATAGCGTTGGATGTTTTTAAATGTGATGTAAGAATTGTTCGACTGCAGCGATTGATATAAAATACTATAAAAGTTTCAATAATATAATAAAATATTACTTGATAACTCTATTTTAACAGCCAATATATACATTTTCAGTTAAGATTTTTGTTTCTGTTTCAACTAAGTTTTCATTGTTGATTTTCATTTTAAATTGTTATGGAAATTGAATAAAAATTGTAGCTGACTGACATTGTTTTTATAATATGTTACTTGAAAATAAAACTATCTCATATAAATAAAGTTTAGGAAAACTTAATGAAAATTTGTCTTATTATCTATAGTTTTGTGAGTAAATTTCTTATGTTATTTGTTTACCTTATTAACTACTGCACAAATAGATAACCTAAAGAAGCCAAAGAAGTAATTAAATTAGAATGATGTAATATCATAAAAAATATATAAATCTTTGTCTATAAAATCATAGTATGACCTTTAAGTAATATAATGGATTAGAGAAAGTAAGCTTTGTGCAGCGAAGAATGTCTTAAAACTAAACATCGTAGGTTTTTGTTGAGCACTCAAAAGTATCAAAAACAATTAGTACATTTTTGTGAAATTTTGAGTTTGTGTGAAACCTGTAACATAATTATATGCTTTTTTTTGGACAAAATGTCAAGTTTCTAATGCTCATATAAATATACTATTCAAGGATGAGGAGTAGTTCTATCCTTTAGTCCTTCACAGAAATCTATATTTTAGACACAATAACAGAGACTAATCGACTCCTACCATTCTCCAGGGACTTGAGAACCATCATAGTCCCATCCTGCTTTTTTAGAATAGTCAACCCAGCGACTGCGACCTGGAATTAAATAACAAACACATTTTTTTACAAATATTTAAATTAAGTTAGATATATAATAAATAAATACTTTAATGTCACTGTAGAAGAATTAAATTAAGGAAAAAGCATTCATGAATAGTACTTGTAAAGACATCGTCTCAATAATGATATAGTAGTCCATTAAGTAAACACCTGTCATATCTAAAACCACCCCTAAAACCCCAAATAATATTTGTAATAATAAATCTATATCAATTGCATTTGTTGCCAATTGTAAAAACTAGTTTAGAAAAGGCCACAATTAGTTATAAATTTTAGCAACAACAATTGTTAAGTTACTATTGTTTACGTTTGAATTATAATTTTAATAGTATAATATATAATTGATTCATTTATTAAAATAAATATAGTTTTACATTATTCTTGATTTTAAAAATTGTAAAATATAAATTTTCTTAAATTATTATGGGTAAACACTAAGGATAACATATGTAAATAATGGTCGACATAATCAATTAATTTAATGTTAATTGGTTATTTTTAGTTAGAACTATTTTAGTAACAATTGTTTCAAAATATTAAAAGTTTATGATAAATAATACAGTATATAGTAATATCATAAATATAATAATGTATACCAATAAAATATTCTTTATTTTGAAAGTATCGATTTCCATATTTGTCATGACCAACTTCGGTTCCCCATTTTAACTCATCAGTCCTGAAAAACATGATTTAATGGTTGAATTAAAATAATATAATAAATGTAAACTCAAATTACTAAAATTTTAAGATTATTAATTAATATACATAAAATAACAGTTATTAATTGTTGTTAGATACAGATAAAATCATGTTAGAGCAGTAAAGTAATCCAGAAAAAAATTATGAAAGTACATGGTGATATAAAAATACATGTTGTCAAAATTTTCTGCTTTCTGTAAAATACTATAACTCAAAGGAATTTCAATTACATATACATTTAAAGTTTACTTTGATTATAATAATATTTTATTATTTATAGAGAATTCCACTGTACATTATATTTCCTAACTTTGAGAGAATCTCAGCTGTTTAAATATAAATACAATGCTTGTTATAGTCTGACACATTCTGTTTGAGCTGAGCCACTGTCTGGGTTTTGTTCATGCTCAACACATTTGGTAATATACCTACCATTGAATTATTTGATTTAGAATATGTATTTATATCACTGAAATATATATTTGAATATTAGTAAACGAATATTCAAAAGACTATAATACTTTTTGTATCAATAATGTTTCAAAAAATTATTTAACACTGCCTACAGCTCAGTATTGATCATTTTCTATTTCAATTTAAAAATGCTGTATACAATTTCAAGCCATACGCAAATCTTAAGGCGAGGAAGCTGAGGTCAGGACCACTCATGGGTTGTTAGGGTTATATCACATATTAATTATGAAACCATTACTTTGCTGCACTAAATCTTTTGAAATTACCTCAGTACTAATGTTCTCTAATAGCCTCGACATTAATCTCCTTGACTATTGGTTAATAAAAATACTACATATACAGCTGCAGATATGGTTTCTCACAAAAATGGGGTGTGCCTATTTCAGTCCACTATTATTCCAAAAAAATGGCATATTATTGTATAATTTTCAAATTCAATAAGGACTAAAACCTTTCAAGTTGTTATTGATATGGATTAATGACAAGGCAGTCACAGGCATTTCCCCTAAAATCTACCAATGATATAATATAACATATAATTAAAAGTCATAATGTGTCTTAAAAACATAAAGAATTTCAATATGTACAGTATAAGGTACTGCATTATATAATATGCAATCTTTTCAAGTAAAGTAGTGATTAAAACTTATAATAATTGTAAAATCCAATATAAAAATATATTTAATTACATTTGAACTAGAATATTTTTTGTAAATAATTAAAGAGCATTAGTCAAACATTTAATACAATATCAAACTGATTTCAATGACATAACACTCTTAAGCAGTGAAAAATTAGAATGGCAGAATATTTGATTCTATACAATTAAATTATTTTCCATATTTATAAAATTCAAGTGTAATTTTTTAATTTCTAAATAGTAATTTAACACTACTAATTACCATACTGAGAATATCATATTATCATACTACAATATAAATAAAAAAAACATAATAAGTTAACTAGGTTTATATAAAAAATATGAAATAAATAAAAATATTTAATCCTGGATTATTAGTTGCAATGTAGTATGTATATAATATACATGTTATACAATTATTATTAACATACAATACCTAGCTAAAAAAAAAAACCTTAACCAATAATTCAGTTGTTTAAAATGGTATTAATACTTGTATGTAGTTTAATCATATTTCATACATTTCTAAATCTAATATAATATTCTTTGTTTATCCTATCATAAGTCAATGATGAACAATTTATATATAATAGAAAACTAATTATGATATTGTTGTTGCATTATATAAAATATGGTATTCAGGGGACAGTTGAACTGAAAGTAATTAAACATTCAATTTTAGATAATTCTGTACAAATTACAGTATTTTTAGCTGACTTATTGCTAATGTTCAAATAAGGAATATTTAGTTTTTCTAATTTTTTGTACCAATAAGTAAATGCAAACAATAAGTTATGGTTTTAACCCTTTATCTTAAAAATGAGTAATTCCACTTAAAAGAGCAGTCCTTGTTAAAAGAAGATGAATACTATATATACATATGTAATTTCGTATTCTTTAAATTGTGGAAAGTACTCATCTAATACTATTTATTATACAAATAGTGATGAAACACTACTACAACATAATACAAATGTTTTTATTGAATATTTAAACTATATAAATGTCAATGTTGCTACTATCTATAAAATAAAAATTAGGACAGGAAATAACACTGAGCGTCGAAGATGCAAGGTGGTGAATTCAACAGCATCAAGAAGCAGAGCCTATGGTGGGGATGCTAAGTATTACTGTATACTGTATCCCTGTATAGACAGGGACATAATCAAATACATTTCAATCAAATTTTTTAGTCTGAAAAACAAAATGTGAAAATGTAAAACAATTTAATGACACAGAGTCATAACTACAAAACTACTTTACCCTACACTTTCAGATTTTATTATCTAAAAAATAAAATCCGGACCTAATCCAGACAACCCATATAAATCTGTTATAACACTATAATATATATTACTGAAACATATAAATAATAATTTTTTAATTGTATATAAAAGTATATTACCAATTATTATGAAATGTTTTTGATAAAATGAAATATACATAACATTTGAAGCAAATGATTAGTATATTTATATAAATAATTGTTTAAGTATTAAAATGTGAAGGTGTAATAAATTTATTCAATTAATTAATAATAATATGCATATATTATTTTTAAATATTTAAATAGTTATACATGTAATTACAGTATTCCCACAAAGTATGTATAACAATATTACTGGTACTTTCAAGATATGTGTGAAATTTAAGGTATATATTTGCATAGTGTGTAACAAAATTGAAGGTGGTAGGTGTGAATTATGTGTATATACTATTAGGTAATATTATTATATATATATACAACTTAGTTAACTTACTAATATGTATACAATATCAGGGTGTCCAGCGTTATAGAAAATATTTTTTCCATGATAATTTAAGGCAAAATTAAGATATTTATTGAAAATTTC
>JAUZND010003910.1:0-32745 GCA_034780555.1 Coelogynopora nodosa
AGGAAGGCAGATTTGGATGGTGGGCCTCCCGCTTGCTTGTCCAATAACCCCTTCTCGAACTGTCCTTATCTTTATTGTATAACTCCTATTCTATTACCTATCATTTTTTTTCTCTTGTACACCACTCGATTATGAGTTGCAAAACTCGTTGGTTGTATTAATACAAATACAAATACAAAATACAAATGTTTTCTAATTGTCCCAGGAGGTTGTTTTCCAGAAGTTTTCAAAAATTGTTTGTTGCTCTGCATCTCTGATTTCTTGACACCGAAAATACCCTTTTAACACTCATTTTTACACCCATTTTTACTTTCCATCTTCGTCCATCTTTCAGCTTCAGTGTATAACTGTTCTGTTCTTTGTCCAGTTGCCTTTAAACGTAAGCCTCGCCATTCACTCTCATCTGACGTTTAATTATCTGATTTCATTTTGGCGATGTCGGATCAACTCACCACCTAAACATACATTTATTAGTTATATTAAGACATGTTTTATAAAATTATATAGGCATTATAATAATTGCTAAAATAATAGGATTTATTGAGACATACATTTTAATTCAGTTTATTATTATTACAAAATATATTTTATAATAAGAAAAATAATTTTATTAAATAAAAAATAAATATACCATGAAGTGGTATTAATTTAGATATCAAATGTAATAAGTAATTTATGTATTTAATGTAATTATTTTTATGTAATTTTAATGTAATTTTAATGTAATTTTTATGTAATTTTGATGTAATTATTAATTATTAATTATTAATTTTAATGTAATTTTTTTATGTAATTAATGTAATAATAATTTATAAATAAATAAATTTATTTATATAATATATAACAATTAAATCTATAATTATCTAACATAAAATTAAATTAAATTAAATGCATTTATATATTTTCTTGTACAAATGAGCCTGTCATATCAATGATATAATTTTTATGAATTTGTTATAAAAAGAGCTTAACACATTTTAGCATATAAAATAATAAGCAATACATATCAATTGTAACTATCGAGTCATACGTTATGTGTTGCCTTGAAATGAGTAGGCCCTAATTTACCTGCAAATACTATTTTTGTTGATCCTTCTTTTTATATTTTATCGCACTTTTTAAATTGCCATTTTGATTATTTTATAATGTGTATGGATCCTCTATTCGCTTCATTTGTAAGCTTTACTTAATTTATTTTTTCTAATTTATTCATTCAATAAAAATTTTATTATTGAACATGAGCTCAGTATAAAATAGCAGCATAATTATAGAAATAAGTAATATTTTATTATAATTCTTATTTTGCTTATTCTTATAATGCTTATTTTCTGTTGGGTACAAATAATTGTTTAATGTTGCAATGTAAACAAACCTCAAGGTCTCGAGATTTGTAGGAATGCATATAGGAGGAGCTCCTCGAAAATGGAATAAAGAATCCTTCCTCCAGTTGTAAAATGTCTTTTCCAATAAGGCTTCCTGAATCAATTCTCGACATTTTATTAAGGATTAAGCGTAAATAAATTTGCCGCTGTCTTCCTCGAGATTTGGAGAAAGCCTTATAATAGATGAAGGATTCTGCATTCTTCTCTAAGGAACTTTAAAAGGACACGAAAGTCTTTAAGAACCCTATAAAACTAATTTTAAACTGGCATTTTGTTTGCACTAGGGATGGTCATATAAAGTATTTAAAGGCATTTAAAAATTGCGAATAAACGTCCATTTTATTGACAACGAAATTTTTTTTAAATCGAAAATAATATTTTACAAAATATTGTTTAAATTTCTGTTATTTGTGGAAGGCTTTTTTATTTGAAAAGCATGTTTCGTTTTCTCATTTGAGATTTTAATTTGGGCATTATCAATAAAAAGTGAATCTACTATTTATTTGTATAAGTCATTTAATAATATTGAAACGTAATTAAAAAAAAATTAAATACTTGTATAAATTAAAGTAATAATACGTCTTTATAAATATAGTATTAGGAATGTATTTGCTATGAAATAGGTGTATAATATGTATGAAAAATTATTGCACTCATTTCATAAATAAAACAGTTATAAAAGAAATTGAAACAGTAAAACAACTACAACAGTGAGCTGAACTTAAGCATGAAAAAGTTAAGCATTATACCATGAGCATGATCCATATTGAATATGTCATGCACCAAATAGAAATTCAAACTTATTGATTGCTAATCAGTCCAAACCAAAATAGACATTTCTATAATGTGGTCTGATCAATCAAATCAGTCAGACCAAATAAAAATGTTAATATATTATGTACATTAAAAAATTACCAATAATATATAATAAAAGTAATTATTACAGGCTTCAATTATTTACAATTTTAAAAAATAAATTTGAAACAAAATTAGTCTAATTTATAAATTATTTATAAAAAATAATACCTGCCATGATATTGCTGCAAACAGATTAAACTATTAGCAAAGCTACAACCATCAATGATTTAACATGGGTTGATGGGGTAGCAAGTCAGGATAAAATTAAGATAATACCCACCATGCACATTTGGAATTGGGGTTAGTTATGCCAACCAAGTAAAATTTGGTCATTTTAATAGTTTAAGTATTGCCTGGGTTGGCATAATAATAGCTATCAAATTACATTGGCGTATGCCTTGGCATACAAATATAGTTGGCGTGGCATAAAAAGTATGAAAATTTTAATAGCAAACAAACAAATTATAAACAATTAATCTAAAAATAGTATGTAATTTGTAAAAATCTTTAAATGTTTGTAAATTACTTATGCACCATTTAATATATTGAGCGTTTTAGATACAAATCTTAGGAAGCACTAAACTTTTTGAATGACTGATTCTTTAGTCGCTCTTTAATTTGATATAGAGCATTAAAACAATAATCATATTTTTCAAGCATATATAATGTTAAAATTGAATAATACAGTTAATAACTCTTTCAATATGTAAAAAAATACATCAATTAATGAATGAATTAAAATTAATTAATTAAATTATTGTAAAATGTTATATGTTAAGCTAAATAAAATAATTAGCATAATAGGTATTATAAAATAAATACAATATCGGTTATTCAGTATATTTAATAAAATTATTTAATTAATAAACGCCTTCGATTTCCGTATAACATACGGATAATATATTAGAATAGAATAGAAATTCTTTTTTTGCTTTAATTTTTTTTTGACTTAATAATAATCACCATGTTATCATAAACTGCTTTAACTGTTAACAAAGATACTTAACTGTCAATGACTTGACATGGGGGACATGGTAGCAAGTAAGGGTAAGATAATCCCTGCCATGGTGTTACCACAAACTGTTACCATAACAATCTCTATTTGGTCCAGACCAAATAGAAATCAGTATATATATACTAAATAAAAACAAGTTCTGTTACAGAGAAATTTGAAATTTAATTAAATTTGATCAAGATTTAATAAAGTAGATTTATAATTTATTCTGACAAAATTAATTTCTATTGGGTCTGGACTAAATAGAAATTGGTACATACCAATTATTTTAACACCTTGTCTTGTGTAGCAGACTTATTTGCAGTATTACAGTGACAGTTATTATCTTACTCCAACATGCTATCCTAACACACCATGTTGAGTAATTGATAGTTGTAGCTTTGTTAATAGTTAAATCAGTTTGTGGCATCACTGTGGTGGGTATTATCTTACCCTAACTTGCAACAGAACAAAAAAGACAAGGGCTTAGGGTTAGGTATCAATAGCTATTTATATATAGTTAGTTATCAATACCCTGTGTCTTTTTTTATCAGTTATTTTATCTGTGTTCTCACAAATTGTGGAAGTCACAATAAAATTAGTACATTAACTGAGGTTTGATTGAGTGACTCTAATATAATTATTAATGTATAGTTATTAATACCATTGTGGAATACAGATTATAATTTATGGAATATATGTGTATTTGTTATAAGTATACAATATTATTTATATAAGCCTGAATATTATATAATTATAATTAATAATATGGTAATTGATTTTTGATCATGTGTGGATGGATTGATATATGTAATAGTAAATAAAGTTTTGTTTAACAAAATAAAAGTACTAAAGGGAATTTTCATTAACTAAAGATTAAATAGGCAGTTTACTAACCATGGTTTAACTAAACAAAGAAATAATAAGTCTAAGGTTTGCTAATCAATGGTTAGTTAAACAATGGTTAACTTGCTTTTGGTAATATCAATTTTAACCTTAAATTAGCTAACCATTAACTAATCACAAAACTTAGATTAGTTTAACCAGCATTTCAGAATTCAACCCTAACTAATTAATCAGGTTTCTTATTATAATTTATTATATTAGCACTCTTAGAATAATAAACTTATTTGTTTTCAATAACAATGGAATCGTTAAATTTTTAAAATATTTTTTATAAGTGTATACATTACTTTACATAGTATAATGGCCACACTTAAGAGAATTGCCATGGTGGTGAAATATGGAACTAGTTGTAAAAATTTTATCATAAATCTAATTTCTTTATTTAAAGTTTAATCCAATATTGTTTTAAAAAGTAATAATGTTTTGTTGTTCAAATTGTACTATGTGAAGAATAAGATGCTTGGGAAAATAAATGATGGTAGTGTTATATTTACCATAGAATGAACAGTATGTACATTTATAATCTTCAGTCTTGAATTAATTTAGTTGAAGCATTAATGTATAAATAAAGCAACCAAGGATATTATATATTAAGTGATGAGTGGTAATCACAAGATGAGAAAAATATGCAGTTATATAAATATTAAAATGGTTAAAATGTGGTTTAACATACATCAGTAACCAAAGAATTAGATTTAAAGTATCTTGTTGAGTGACTTTTTCTTTAAGTTTACTAAATAAACATTGATTGTATATGGTGTGTGGGTTAGGTTTAACTTTAAATTTGGAGCAAATCTGAATAGCTTAAAGAGTAAATTCAAATAGCTAAATCACCTTTGTCTTTAAAAGCTTTAATGAGAGCATTATGTAAAGAACAAACTGAAAGTAAAAATTGTAAAAAAAAATTTCCAATGTTTGGTATTCCTTGATGGGTTATTTCTATTAGAGAATAATGTTTGAGCACTGGTACTAACTTGCTGATGTTATTGAGTATAGTACATTTCAAAATATTATTTTTAATTTTACAAGTTTTTGATACATTTTTGAAAATTGTGTTAAGAGAATATTGGTTATTCTCAGTTGGTAATCTTGATTGGTAATGTTTTGTCATAAGTATGAATTGAGGGATTGTTAGAGAATTCAACACACATAGAAATAGTTTTTTTTCACACATTGGATTTACATTTTATCTAACTGCTGTAATATTTTCAACTCTGATGAGCCAAACGATAATCAGTATGGTGGCCAAAAGGGTTAAATTGAGATTATTATTAAATTGGTTATTGGTGTTTATTAATCATAAAATTAGTCCATATATTTATTATTTAAAAATGTATTACAAATATTGTTTAATTTTAAGTTATTAATATGCTACTGATAGGCTATAATTATAATCTACATTATATGTGAATAGATGAACAAATCAACACTATTGTATTGATCAAATTAACCAATCAGTGAATGTGTATGACATTGTTTGCAAAAAGAAATTGGCTCTTTTATAGCTTATACATGTGCACTGGTTGGTTAATTTTATCAACACAATATGCATAGTATTGATTTGTTTGTCAATTCACATATAAAGTAGGTTATAATTATAGTCTATCAGTAGCATATTATCTAGTGTTTATATTGAAATCTGTATGTAAATTAATTGCATATTAATAACTTAAAATTAAATAAAATTTGGAATATATTTTTAAATAATAAATATAGGATCCAATTTTATGATTAATAAACACCCATTCCCAATAACAAATATAATAATATATAATCTTACTAAAACATTAACAGTGAAATATACATCACCCATTCAGTTCACTCATCGTAATATTATCTTAAAAATCAAACAATATTTGAATGCATTTTTAAATAGTAAACATATAGTCCAATTTTATGGTTTATAAACACCAATTCCCAATAACAAATTAAATAATTAAATAATCTAATAAAAAATCACTAATTATATGTACATATTACCATATGTACATGAAAAGTACATATCTACCTTGTAAGATGTTTACCAACTAAGTGTACATGTACAAAACTATCAATTTAACCCATTAGGCCACCATAGATCAGCATTTAAGCCAAGTGGTTGGTCAGTAGCTAAAGGAGCTATACATAATTTCTCATTAGATGTTCTTTTTTTAGAATCAGATATTTAGTCAATAATGTAGCCAGCATCTAATGTCATGGTCAAAATTAAAATTGATATGAAAGACTAAAATGATAGTCGGTGGAATTAATTTCTGATCATTTATAAGTATTGTATCTATGTTGTGATAATCTATTGTTAAAATTAGAAGAAATTTCTCCTACATATTGTTTATTACAAAGTTTACATTCTAATAAGTGAATAATGCATTTACTCTCACCGCTAAAAGATTGTTTTAATTGACTAATTTTATTAGTGGTAGAACTGGTAACAGAAAAAATTCAGTTATTATCTTGCATAAACATATTTTTTAGCTATACTATTATATATACTAATAATAAACCATAAATATGAACACACAAATGAATAAAAATCGTTGTAAAAAAACTATGATTTGATGAAAAACTATTCAAATTAGTAAAATATATTTTATCTGCTTGACCAAATCAATCCAAAAACATAAATACATTATCAATATTAAGAAACAAGGTGGAATTTCACTGGATTCACCTCGCTTTTGTGAGTGAAAAACAGATAGCCAAATTTTGCCAGCGAAAATTATTCTTTTGAACAATTGAATTTTTAAAAAAAAAATTTATTGCATAATAAAGCCATGGGAAGGCATTTGTGCCACCAGACTGCTCGACTGGCATTTATTTTGGTGGACATTGACTCTGTGCTGCCCATAAAGAATAACCACTATTTTAAAGTTTGATATGTCTTTGTAAATCTTTCTTACTTTTACAAAATAACCTTTTTGGTTAATATGGAAATTATGTCTTTACAATATTATGTATCATACAAAACGATTTTTAGCTCACATTGATTAGATTTGCCTCACCATTTAAGTATTTTTATTATTCAAAATGATAAAAGAATCATCGTTATAGTTTCTTTATTTAATTGTTTTTAATAATTATCTTTGCAAATAATTTTTTTTGTATTTACTAATAATATTTAATTTGTTGAACTATACACATTAAACAGCAACCCCTAGCATTATTTTCATTAATTTTTTTACATTAAAAAGATTAATAATATTGAAGCACTAATCATCTGGTTAACCCTTATTATTAAATTTGATTTGCCCTTGCAAATCTTTCTCAATTTTAATATATACATTTTATTTTTGTTTGTATGGCTATTTCATATATATATATATATTATTATCAAAAATAACAAAAGCACTATTATTAATATTATTTTATTATTAAATATACTTAATAAAAATTTAATGGATAACAAAAATTCTTTACATATTTTGACAATAAACTAATCCAAAATTATATAACAGTCCCAAACATATTTTTACTTAAAATTTTTTCTACTTTTAAAGATGAATGACCCTTAATATTTAATTTGATAAGCTCTTACAAATCTTTCAATGTAAATTATGTATTTACATTTAAGCTATTTTGTATTATTTAAAATGTATAATAAAAATTTTATTCATTTAAAATATGAATAATAAATGTACATTAAGTTTATATACATTAAAAAAAAGTAAAAATAAAAAGTTTTTACATTGAAACAATAACTCTTATTTGTAGACTTTGAAAATTCTTTCTTTACTAAAAAATTGACAATATTGAATATTTACATTAAGACTTTATTACTTTTATCTTAATAATAAAAATTGTTGAAATAAACTGCTGCTAAATTCTTTAATATATTACAGTAAATTTAAAGTATTTTTTTTATAATGTATATCTATAAAATTAAAAAGTGACTTTATAAAATATGCCTAGTTTTACACAAAGTTGAATTACTTAAAATTGGAAATATTAAATTTTGAAAAATGTAGCATTGCATGGAAATCATAGTATGATCATTCATAATACATGTACAATATGCAGGGCTCAAATTTTACTGATTTTTGGGTCTCTTTTTGTCATTACCGCATAGCCATGTGCCACAGAAGATAACAAATTAATAAAACAACATTTAACATGAAAATAACATTAAAAAATATTAAGTGATTGGCACAATATATTCGGGTGTGTAAATAACATGAAATTCAGTAACAAATATAAGAGATTAGCAATTATATTATAATTATTACTAACAGAATTATTATTAAAATTTATTATTCCTATTGTATATGTTTAAATATATATTAAATTATTAATACTACTCACCTATACATGTCTTTCTTTGCCATTGAAATCACATTAGTGGAAATAGTGAAATTCATTAATTCTGTCATTTTATCAATAGAATGGGGCTAAATGTTATTTAATAGATTTATTAAAATAGCACACTTATTTTTAATATACTTATTTGTAGGCTGGAGTTCCATTAAGTTTTTCATTTAATATTTTACTTTTAATTTTCTGTGATATACTAGTGATAATTTCACTCAAAATTTCCTTTTAATTTAAATACTTGAAAATGTTTTTAGACAATGAATAACTTAATTTGTTTAGTGCAATGCTCTGCAATTTAAAAATAATAGTATTTAAAGCTAAATTAAATTTCTCACTTACAATTTTTGATGCAAGTTCATAAAACATCATATTGACTGTTGAAGGCATAGACACATACTTACAAGGACTGTTTTTATAAATTTTACTGGTTTTTGGTCTTTCAGCAATCACATATCTTGTAAAACGAACCATTATAAAGTGAAGATGTTAGAACTACATGTTAGTAATTATGTCAGGCACATACAATAGTGTGTTATATATTTTATTAAGAATCTATTTCTATGTGCTGACATGTAATCAATAATTTGTAAACATCGTTGTGTTTAATATTATTACTTTTTCAATGTATTAACACCATAGTTATAATCGATTCTTCCAATTTAATTTTTATCTTATTTCACTTGTAAAGTTAATGTACCATACATCATAATAAGAAAAAATATTGAGCATTTTATATTTGTGTTACAATTATTTTATTTTATTGTTCTTTGTTTTTATTTACAGATAATATTTATATCAACATGAATGTGGTGGCCTCAGTTCGGACCTATATGTCACAGATGATTTCCATGGCTGGTACAGGAATGAAAGTTGTGATACTTGACTCTGAAACTCTAACTATTGTTGGGATGGTATATGCTATGTCTGAAATCATGCAGCAAGAGGTTTTCCTTTGCGAAAAGATCAATTCGGCTAGAGAAACTATGAAACACTTACGGTGCATTTGTTTTCTTCGCCCAACCAGAGATAATGTCGGACTTTTATGTCGAGAACTGAAAGATCCTCATTATGGCGCCTATTATCTGTTTTTTAGTCATGCAATCAGTAAACAAGACTTAAAACATTTGGCTGAAGCAGACGAACACGAAGTTGTTCAAGAGGTGCATGAATTTTATGCAGATTTTGTTCCAGTTGCTCCACATTTGTTCACACTCAATCAACCTGTAATAATGACTAACAAGACTTGGCGACAAGACGCTCTCAATCGTGCTACCGAAGGAGTCACTGCAGTCCTTCTGGCACTGAAGAAGTGTCCTATGATCCGCTATCAGAACTCTTCTGAAGGCGCACGCAGGCTCGCCGAACAGATTCGTTCCCTTATTTCTCGAGAAGCTTCCCTTTTTGATTTCCGCCCAGGTGATGTTTCTCCTGTTCTTTTAATATTGGATCGCCGAGATGACCCTGTTACGCCATTATTAAACCAATGGACCTATCAAGCAATGGTTCATGAACTGCTTGGTATTCACAACAACAGAGTCAGTTTGGAACATGTTCCTGGAGTCAAGGCTGATATGAAGGAAGTGACACTTGCTATTGATTATGATGATTTCTATAAGGAGAATATGTACGCCAACTTCGGAGAGATTGGGCAAAACATCAAAGTTCTTATGGAAGACTTCCAAAACAAATCAAAAAGTCAATCCAAACTAGAATCAATTAGTGACATGAAGGCATTTCTAGAAAATTATCCTGCCTTCCGTAAAATGTCAGGAACTGTATCTAAACATGTCGCTCTTATTTGGGAGTTGTCACGCATCGTGGGTGAACACAATTTGTTGGAAGTAAGTGAATGCGAACAGGAACTTGCATGTCAAAGTGACCATGGTGTTGCATTACAAAAAATTCGGGCCTTAATTAGTAACCCTAAAGTTCAAATGAAAGATGCATTGCGATTAGTTCTGCTTTATGCGCTCCGTTATGAGACTCACACAAAAAAGGAACTGGCAGGTATGATGGACGCCTTGATGAAAAGGGGTGGTTCTGAATCTGAAATCCGCATGGTGCATCAATTGCTTGACTATGGAGGACACACACACCGATCAAGTGATCTGTTTGGGAGCAATACTCCCATTGCTATCACTAAGCGTCTCTTTAAGGGCATTAAGGGTGTAGACAATGTTTACACCCAGCATGAACCTCTACTCTCTAGTCTGCTGGATAGCCTAATCAAAGGAAAGCTGAGAGAGGCGAGTTATCCATACTTGGGTAGTGGACAACTTCGAGATCGTCCAACGGACATTATTATCTTCGTCGTTGGCGGTGTCACTTACGAAGAGGCGTTGACCGTACACCAGATAAATCGAAATACACCTGGCGTCAATGTGATCCTCGGTGGCAACACAATTCACAACTCAGACAGTTTCCTTGAGGAGGTTGCCAGTGCAGTCGATGTAACCGATTCTGCTATGAGTCGGCATAGTCGTCATGGGCGTTGGTAAACTTTACCAGCTATGGCATGTTCCGAGTTATCAGTTCCACTGTTACAAACATGTACACTTGGCATACTTTATGTATGCATCGATTTAATAAATGTTCTTACATGAATGTAATATTCGGATACTGTGTTACACCTATATCGGAATTTTCTTTCCATTACAATTGGCATAATCTCTTACTTCTTAAATGTACCACATTATTATGTTGTATAAACTGATTTTTTTATAATGCTGTGTAATTATATAATTTTAAAATTTAATTTATCTACTTAATACGTATTTGTTTTTTTTCGTTTGTTCATTATCTGCAATATTACTTTACTGTAAACTATAACCAATATGTCATATAAGAAGTTATTTACAGTCAACATTTTGTAACGTGTTGCAATTTACTATAAATAGATAGGTTGTTTGTTTTGACTTCTAATAGAAATGACTGAAAAACATCAAAACTGAAAAAACGTAAATATGACTAGCTTTAAATAACCCAACAATTTCTGTTTGTGCGTGATTTGTATCATTGTATCGATTCTGTTTATTCTATTTTTCCTCGGATATAATGTATATCATTATTTAAAATAACGTTAGTCAAAAATATACTCGATCAAAAGTGGCCAGCACTAAATGAAAATTTGAAGTATCACATTTAATTTTTTAATGTTATCTATCTGGATCATTATTTATTTTGTAACACAGTTAAACACTGACGACATTTGATGTTAATCAGTCTCCCTCTGTTGATATTGTTGTATATTTATATTTGTCTTTATGCTCTTCACAATTCGTGGTGTACCATTTTCCATATTATGCTTCAATTGAAATAAATTGTTTTGTGCAAAGTATTGCTTTTAGAAATATATTATTCATGTTAAC
The DNA here is from genome assembly GCA_034780555.1 of Coelogynopora nodosa. NCBI lineage: Eukaryota > Metazoa > Platyhelminthes > Proseriata > Coelogynoporidae > Coelogynopora > Coelogynopora nodosa. Next base: position 11,814 of record JAUZND010003910.1, read on the forward strand.
ATTGACGTTTTTGGTTATATATATATTTAACAAGTCAGACTTTGACAAAAAATTGACACGTCGGATAAAACTATAAACACAACACGGTTCTTTGATTTACCTCAATAAGGCAAAACATTAAAAAAAAATTATATTCTCCTCTATGGTGTTAGGCACTAAATTAAATAGGTAATGACTTCAATGCTTACTCTTTTTAAGAAGAATTGTATGATAAAATATTCAGAACAGTCTCTTAGTAGCCTACATTTTAGAGTTGTATCCAGGAATTTCTTCGTGGTAGGTAATACACCATATTAATCTCTTGTGATAATAAAACATTTGAAATTATATAAGAGCCGTAATCTATTGACTAAAGGTTATGACTATCTGTCAAACTTTTTGTCCGAGCCTCATATTTTTCAATGTAATCCCCTTTTCTTTATACAAGAATTTATAATATGGTTTTCCCTTATTTAATTAATTTTCGGCTTTAAACGAAATATTGTTTAATATTATCGTATTTATAAATACCATTTTATATTCAGGTACGTGCACCCTTAATACTACTATAAATGTAATGTATCTGAACTTTGGTAATATTTCTAAGAACTTATATAAAAATATTATTTTCGTAATTTCCCTTAATTAAAATCGTTATAATATTAATAAGTACTTAGTATTTTTTTGAAATGCTTAAATTAATATGGTAATCATTTTAATGCGTTAATGTATTTACTGTCAGTATCCTGTTTTTAAAAGCAGTGCGGTTTATCACTTAACATTATACATGTATTATCTCTAAGTTTATTTTTATAAATTCATTGTTTTGATTTTGCCTCAGAAACATACTTGTTTAGAAAAACCTTAGCGTGATTCCGTTTTGTAGCTTAATTGTATTTATTTGTCACTTAACATCGTGATGATCTACTTGTTTCTCACATGTTGCCCGCCATTATTAGCTGACATGCTCGTAGCAACCTCACGACACCTAACCCCCTCGGCAAAGTCCCTGGCATCCTTTTTTCGGTTGAAGCACCATTGGAATCCGGGAACACTGGAGCAGCGTCTCTTCCGTGCGGTAACTCAACCCGTTTTGCCGGAGCGAAAGATCACCCCTACTGATCGTTATGTGGCAGCGCAGGAAGAGCTGAACAGGGTAATTAACTCAACACATTGGTATTCTTTTACAATTACATTTAACATTTGTAATCATTAAACAAGGTTCTGATCTGACCGTGATCTTACATGTGCTTCAAAAGATGACCAGGTTGCTGGCCTTCGACCACCACCCCTCCCCTAATCATACACCATACACAACAATTCTCACACCATGAAACACCATTTTATTGGGAAAATACTTGCAACTCTGTATTTAACAGATTTAAAGATGTTATGATAATTAAATCCATATTGACATCACTCGAGGTAGACAAAAATATTTTCATATTCATCTTGGACGATGTTCTTTGAAAATATAGAAGATTTTTTTTAACATCAAATTGGTAAAAAGCGTCAATCTACACCTGTTAAACATATGTAAAAAAATTATACTTTAAAATATTTCCGTTACTGGATAAAATCTTTTTTCTGAAGTACTTCTAGAAATTCGTCAGCGCGATCCTTGAAATCTCATAGAATTTTTACCAATTAATTAAACAATAATAATTTACTTTAAATATTATTGCCAGCTAATTTTAGCTTTTTTCAAGATTATTTTTATTTTCAGAACACAAACTGCAACACATATGCCTACCGTTTACAATCCCTTTTCTTAAATGCATACCTTTCAACATTAGTACTCTCTGATGTAAATGATATATCATTATTAAATATAAAAGAATAATATATAAAAATAGTAAAAATATATATTTACATTAATTTCCAGTCAAATTTTTTTACATAGAAAATTGGCTCAGTGAAAATTCATGTATACTCATGGTAACTCCCTGGACAGAGTCAAAATGGGCATAATATTATATTTCTTCATACGCGTCCGAAAATAAGCAATAAACTTCTAACAATAATATTTAAATATCGTCATCCCAATATATGAGTTTTCACTGTTTTATAGAATATAATGAGAGTTAAAATCACGATAAAATTTAATTATACAAAAAAAGCAGGATACAAAAAGTTATATATATATATAATATATTATAAATTGTCATAAATGTAGAAATACTTATTTTAAAGTATAAATTAAACAACAACTAAATTACGTACTAAATGTCATAAATTTAATATAAATAACGTTAAAAATAATAAATATATACACATAAAAAAATACAGACAACAATAATGTTGCACTTCGTGTAGTAAATAACATAAATGTCATTACATTGTAATAAGTACATGCCAATGTAATTGGATTCATCTTATTTACTATACGAAGTGCAACATTATTATTTTATATTATTTTTAATGTTATATCAAATTTAGTCGGTAATTTAGTTGTTGTTTAGTTTATATAATAAGTATTTCTACCTTTAATAATTATTTATAACACCATACGTCCTTATATGGCTTTCATTTAAATCCAGGACCTTTGTCTAAAACTTACAAAACATATTTGCTTATTGTTCAAATATTCAAATAATATTTATTTATTTATTGTAAAATCTTATTTATTATTACGTTTTTATAAGTCAGTTATATAATTTGTTAGTGTGATCGATAAAGTGCATTTTTGCAAGAAATATATTTCACTTAATCACAACGTTTTAATTTATATTTCACTGTAACTATTCGTATCTGTTAAATACCATCCTCTTAAAGCGCAAGGCCAACCCGTATCGCAAGTTCATGGTGACCCGAGCGCGGGAAGAACTCTTCGATGCCGCTGACAACCGAATGGTGATGATCTTCGATGCTGGCTATCACAAGTATCGAGAACTGGTGCCCTTCAAAAACCAAGTCTTCAAGCTGGGCGTCAATGTCAAGATCTTTCCCAATCCCATCCTAAAGTGAGATTTATTCGGTTATAGAAAGAATTATTCCACTTATTCAGGGGTTTTGTGGACAGAAGAGGTTTATTACAATAAGTTATAAAAGATATAACAATGTAAATTTGGTAATTCTTAGCATTTCAGCAGTTGCTGCTCAGATTTGTATGCTTCCACTATTTGCTCATCTGTTCAACTTTTGTGCACAATCTTCAGTTAGAACTGTAGTTGTACATTTTGTAATCCAACGCACTTTACTACATAACTCATGTATGTGGCACTACATGCTACATTTCTAGTTTTCCGGCGAAAACCCGCGTTACTCGTTCATCGAGCCAGTCGCACCTTAAATTAAAAAAATTTCACTTCATGCATTTGTCATATTGATTATGAATTCAGTAACCAAAACAACTATAAAAATATATTCTGGACAACTCACTATATCCACTACAAAATCTGTCCAAAATGTTTGTCGGTTATCGGGTTAACTGTATCTTGGATTTAGTGGTTATCTACTCTAAACGATGATAAATAGGTGTTTTTGAGTTTTAAGCGATGTAAAGAAGTAAATACAAGTTTTAAGATCATTTATGAAAGATTCATTCTTATGTTAATTGCAACATAACTACTTAAATACTAATATTTTAAATATAGTATTTCTTATTATTTTGATAAAACTTATCACGTTTTTATGCACATGTCTTTAGCATTATTATCAAAATGTTATTGCCACTTTGATTATTCTAAATCTAAATAGTTTAAAATATTATCTTTAATTTATACAAAATATTACCGTTTTTTCTATTTGTTAAATTTATGTTGATCTAAAAGTGACAACATAAAATGAAAACATTTTCTAGCCATATTGCAATTTCATTTTCGGGTTTTATTTTATGTCGTAATTTTTCAGTTCTATGTTTTGATTATTATTTTATTATCTAAATATTTTTTTAATAGAGAATGTTTTTTCTGATCAGGGAGGCGGCCATAAACACGAAATGGGAACGACTGTCGGAACTATTAATGAGTGGAACTGAAAGCAACCTGTTTATGATTGGAGACATAGACTCAAGCGTATGCAATAAGATCATCAAAATTACAAAACGATCTCATTTCCTCAATTTACTTGGTCAGTTGTTACAAACCTTATTCATTAATAATTTTTATGTAAAACGTTTCATTGATATCTGTACAGCTTTTAATATAAAAATAACCACTTTATTTGAAAATGTTTGGCTTTTTAAATGATGTCATCAACTTTAATTATATTTTTCAATAACCAATTGCCTCTTGGTATGATGATGCTTTTAGGGTTTCACTTTGCGGGAGATACCTTTGTCCGCGACCGGAAATAACCTGGAAAGTGTTTAAGCCACCTGGAAAAACCGGGAATTCGATTGTGATAATAGCGCGGACCCCATGTAACTGTAATTTATCTTTCAAAATATATTAGTGTACTATTTATTTAGTAGTTATAATAAATCGCCAGTAATCGATCGAGAATTGTTAAAAAGCTAATGTAATCGTGCATAAATCAATCATTACTTTTAACAATTCGAAACTATTTATTTTCTGGCTTTTATGAATAGTTAAATTGAAATAAGTCAGCTTCAACTTTTGAATTCGAGTAATTTTTAATTTCCTTTTCTTTTTCAAATAGATCAAAATATGTATTCCAAATATTAGATATATATTTATATACTATATTCTCCTTGATAAGTTTTGTTTGTTTTGAGTTTTCGGGGAAATTCTATCAGCATATAATACCTGATATATATTAAATAAAATTATAATCTTTATTTAAGGCATTTTTGCGATGTACTAATCAGTTAAACTAACCAGATTTCAATACTCCGGTTTCTTGTATATCAGGTTGTGTTATTGGTCACCGTATCCTCAATGTCGACGAAACTGTGGCGTTCTCTCAAAGCTCACTTTTGGGAGTTCAGAGTCAACTTTTGGGAACATTGGAAGGTGTTCCTCGGCAAACCATGGCCCTCCTAAGTCACCATCAACGGGAACTTTCTGTGTGTTTGCAACAATTGTCTTCACCATCTGATGACGATTCTTAGTCTGTGCTTTGTTCATTATTATTGATATCTCTCAAATTACCTACCCGTGAAGTTCTGTATTTATAAAGAGAACAAATAAAAATTGAGCATCTCACTCATTTTTGAGATGCCGATCTTTGTATTTAGGTATTAGTATTTTATATTAAAATATATATTTTTAAGTACTTGTCTTTTTTAACCTTTGGCACTAAATTTAATTTCTGAATTACTTATAATGTTCAATTTTAAATATTATTGAATGACAATAGATTTGTTAATAATTTCTTTAATATTTGGATTATTCTATATTTGAAGATTTTCATAAAGCTAAAAATTGATTTGGTACTAAAAGTCATATCCTACAATGAAAGTGGTTAACAATGCAGACATCTAATTCGTCTGCCGTATTTTTATCCTCAGAAGTATAAATGTGTTCTGAATCGAGATGATCTTCATCCTCGTAAGATTATTAACCTTCGCCATAATTTGCAATATCGCTGTCCTCAAAATCAAAAATATCCTGTGCAATAATAGCTTCACCTTCCGCTTCGGTATAATACAGAGGCGTGATTATATGTATAAATGTTAGTGTTATATTGTTTTAATGCTTTACTTTATTATAACGGTGTTATATTTAAATTAGGGTTATTTTAAATTAAGTTTTGAAAATGGTTCAATATATCTAACTGTTCTAGATTGAGGCTGATGTTTTCATACTTAAGAAAGATGGCCAATTCGACCATAGTATGACACGTAGAATTTCTAAACTTACATGTGTTTATATAGTTGGAATCACTACAACAATTACCAGGTTCTTCTAGAATTATTGAAATTTGCATTGGCGTGACTTTTATTAAAGTTTTGGTAATGTTTCTGCTGATTCTTAAAAGTAGGACAAGATTTTGGTTTGACCTTATGGTTTGATTTAGTAGAGAGAATGTTCGTTGCTTCTCCCAATTCACACATTCTGCAGCTTCACAAATTTCTTTAGCTTTAACAAAAGTGAGATCAGATTGCAAAAGTAGCTTTCTCTGTATTTTATTCTTATTTATGCCAGCAAATATTCTATCTCGTAACTGATTTCACAGTTGGTCTGAAAAATACTATTTTGCAGCTTGAGTCTGTAAATCTCAATATAAGAACTCTCTAATTGACGTCTTTCTTTACGAATAATAGAATGAAATTTTGCTCTCTGTAAGTTTTGATGATTCATCAAATTTTATATGTTTCATCAAAATCTCCTCAATTTCGATTGGTTTTAAATTACATGGTTTTTTAGGATAAGAAAGATTTTTTAAAGTTTATCAGCTGGACCTCCAGCCATTGTAATTGGTATGCAGTTGTAATATTATCATTTTGTCATTGGTAAGACAAAATAAATTAAATCTTTCGAACCAATTCTCAATCCAATCAGGATTTTTAATGTCTAGTTTAGTCTAATGTTAATGTCTGGTTTGATGTCTAATGTTTAGTTTTCTAGCGATGTTCTCTCCATCTCGCGACGCCAATTGTTATATCAGTAAGTAAGAGAGAGAAATACCGTCTTACTATAATAGCATTGTATTTTGTTATGTAACTGAGCAAATTAATATACATATAATAAGAAATAACCCTTATTTAAAGATATCACCGATATAATAAAGTAAAGCAGTAAAACAATATAACAGTAAGTAACATTTATACATACATATAACATGTTTCGGTATTATACCGAAGCGAAGGTATTCTTATAATACAATGCCACATTATATAATAAATCAGTGAACTTGTAAAAACATTCAATAAAGTTAACATAATTGCAAGCGACATAAATTAATGATAGATTTTAAACAATCCAAATAAAAAGATAGAACAATCTATAATCATCGCGCTGATTAAATTATAAAGCAATTTTAGTTTATAAAAGAAGAACAACTTGAAAAATATATATTGTCACGTATCATTATATCCTTATAGGCTGGCAACTAGTACTACAGTAATCACGAACACTGAATCTGACCCCTTTGACAACCCGATGCCAGTATGAGTGGTCCAGCTGGATAGTTCCTGGCAGCAGCCGCCACATCCTCCCCGTTACCCTGGTGACCGGGATTGTCCCTGCTGGCATGTTGAGCAGAGGTTCTGATATGACAGCGCCCCGGTGAAGCTCCCTCAGGGGGCGCACAGGGCAAGTGGGGGTGGCCAGCGAGGGACCGAGTAGAGCGTCCAGTCCCTGGGCGGTCAGGTGGCGGGTGAATTCTGCTTGGGCGGTCTGCAGTCGGGAGAAGCAGCTCCAGGGGGAGTGCACGGAGGGGAAGCCGCGGGTTAGTTGGATCCACAGCAGGTGATCGTGGGTGGGAGTCTCCGGACGATTGGATAACAAGTTCCAATGTGCATGCTTCAACAGAATGATAAACCAGTTAAAAGGTCCAATTTATATTTTTACGCTGATTCTAAAAATATAAATTGTGGTGTACCTAATCAAACGCTTATTCAGAAAAAATAGCAGCGAAATAACTACTAGAGGCTTATTTATTAAAAGTCGTTTATAAGTTGTCGCTTTGTCTGTTTGATTGACAGCTATACAAACATATAACTTATAATGCAATAGATCAGAGAAGAAATATACTGAAAAATCAGTCTTTAGTCTTTTTTACCATCAAAATGTTATTGTTATATACCCAGTTTTATAAAATAAATATATGATAATTTGGCAGGTTCAGTTTTTTTTAATTGAGGCGAGACTTTAGGGGAAAAGGGGCCAACATAGTGAACTGCATTCTTACGAAAAAATTTCTAACGGAATTTAACATGACCGGACGGGACTTTACTGATGCGAGATCAAAAAATGCCGGAAAGATTGCCTTTTCAGAAACATTGGAAGCGTTGGTCATTTGTAAGCGTGTGGCATTTATATGTTGATACGGGCAAGGATTTTTTTAATGTACGTATTATATTCTACTTCGATAATAGCTCCTCTTATCAATCGCACAGATGCAGATAAAGATAAAATAAAGTCAAAGATACGTCTCTTTCTGAATGTTTCCAAGAAAACGTTGAGTTCTGGGACTGTGCCAAAGAAGCGGAAGGTTTCAGAAATTGTCTCGAGTGAACAGGACACCCACAGTGATTGATAAGTATATGCGTGTTAGCCCATAGTAGATTGTATATTTTACACGCAATACACGTTGAATGTTTTATATTAAAATTATATAATATGTTTTTAACGGAAGTTTTTTGTTTTTTGCCCTTATAATTAAGTGAGTTTATGTTAAGTATTTTTGATAAACTGTAAATATTTGTATGATATATTTGTGTTCGATTCCTGCAATCTTCAAAAAATCATTCAGAGAAGTTGGTGGTATTGTCCTTTCACGCAAAGATTACATTTATCTAATATAGAAAGTAGATTTCATGTAGATTTCACGTAGAATTCATACATTTGTACATGAAGAAATTGATACGTAGAATCTACGCCGATTCTATATATATAAGATCCTATTTATTTCTACGTAGATTCGATGTAGAATTTTTCACCATGTAATGATATAATATTAGTTATCAGTAAGCACAAAAACAATTATCTAACACAAAGTATACAATAATATGTATGTGATCAATAAAAATTTCATACTAAAAGCTTAAAAACTTTTTGAAACATAATAACCAGGGAATACTTTAAGTTATATTATAGTAGTCCCTGATAATAACATTTTATAAATACCTTAAAGTACTATATTAAGTTTATTTTGAGTCATATATTACGCCATCGACTCGAAAGTTTATTAAAAATTTATCAGATAATGAGATTTTCAGAACAATTAAGCATTAATAAATATCGACTTCGGAGTGTCAATTTGACCCTCCTTATCACTATCTTCCCTCTTATTTTCTACCTCTTCAATAGAAAATAGAAAAATTGCGAATAGGGTAGTTTCAGCCCAGCATTTTTTTATATGGGCGGAGGAATTCTAAATTTAAACCTAGCTATCCCTGTTTCTCCATGTACCCTCTCTGTTTCCTCCTACGCCCCCCTATTTTTGCTCTTTTTCAAACACCCTCCTATATTTTGTGCAGACTCCAAACCACGCAAAAATATTGATATCGTTTATCTGATGAATCGACCACACTGATACACAGCGCTTTATTTTATATTTTATTTTAGAGCTACGTACAAAATTAACGATCAATTTATTATAAATGGATCCCGTATATTTATATGTTCAAGTACATAAATAACTTTATTGGAAATATATGCTTAATATTAAACTTTCTAAATAACAAAAATATAAAAGTGTGTATTATTGTATTTTAATATTTATCCTTCCACAGGATTTCCCCTCTCATTAACTCCTCAATAATATATTTTGAAAATTATTATAATAAAGTCAAAAATGTTTAAATGGCATCAATTTTTTCTGTTTCATGCGAATAGTGTCCTTGTTATGTTTTAATAATGTGTAAAGGCACTTATATTTCATATTAAATAGGTCAAACATTCAAAATGGGGTGATTGCTTATATTAGTATCATTTTTAACATATTAGACCAATTTCTAACTGCAGTGACATTCAGAAAGTAAGTGTTGCGATGATGTGAGACATCTTATTGTGGAAGATTCTTCATTAATAATTAAACAGATAAGACCCGAACTCCGCTACATCACCTTGCCCAGACAAGAGGTTACTAGGCTTACTTGTCGGTAAGAATCGACTTTCCCAGCTGGTTTGCCATCTTTCGGAATGGGTATATAATATCTGCAGTTCTCCAGGACTGGGAGCAAACCGCTTCTTGCCAAGACAGGTTGAAGCAGTCCAAAACAAAGTTCCGAGCCACCCCCCTTGCCTCTTTGAGAAAGCGGGAACCGATACTATGCGGACCCTCTGCCGCCTTTGCCTTTGATTGGTCCAGTGCACAGCTCAACTCCGCTAAAGAGTATAGACTACACTCTTCCCTTCAGGCCCATGAAGAAGAGCCTCCCTATTCAGGATTTTCTTCACTTCGCGGTTCTTCTTTCTCTCCTCTCTAAAGAATCGGTGACGGCTAACCCCCGAATACACTTGTACAAAGCGATTAGCCTTCCTCTGGTCAGAGGAGAACTCACGTCCCCCATCTACCAGCACCCTGTTCCTTTCCTTGAGCGAAGGGACCTTTCCACTCAGATAGCGAATCACCCCCCACGCACGAGAGGAACTGGATTGTCCCTCCAAGGACTCAACGAACTCTCTCTAACAGTTCTGCTTGGACTCAATTATCAGTTACCTGACCTTCCGGCACGACTGAATCCACTCAACCCTTCTGTTTATTAGGCCTCTGCTTAGGCGGTTGCGTTAATTCCTTGATGGCCTCAAGAACCTCCCTAGTTACTAGGTGCTCCTTACCAGCTGCCATTTCGCTCGCACCATCCTGATGTGGGTCCTAGCTACACCCTGGATTGCCTCCGAGAGAAAGGAAACCCTCTCTTTCAAAGACGATCCCTGGTTCTGGTCCTGGAACTCGGCGCACTTCGCATCCAACGCATCGCGATATGGGTGCCCAGTTTGCCCTGTTCTGATTCCATTTTAGCTTTGGCTTCCACTCAGTCTGGATATTGACATCCAGGTCAAACTCACTGAGTATCAGATAATGATCCGACCCTAGGCCATCCAAGTAGCACCATTCCACCTCTCCCAGGCGGGAATTGTGTACCACCGAAATATCCGGTATACTCAATCCGCCAGTTCCCGGATTAACCTGTGTCGCTGGATCCCAGAGAGCCGAGTGCCCATTGAGATTACCTCCAATATTTAGTGATTCAGAGAAACCACTAAACCAGGGAATCAGGTGGTCATGTCCAGTTCGCCTCTTAGGGGGCATACAAATTCAAGAAGACGTGTCTACCCCGGTTTCTCGACTGTATTTCTACAGCCAGAAATTCCAGTCTCCCCTTCTCCTTATATCCTACCGATTCGTAGCTACTTGACAGAAGGGAATGTCATCCTTGACAAAAGTCAGGAGACCACAACCCTTCATCCTTGCGCTGTCGCAGGGCCAATGGGTTGGTCCCGTCTCACAACCGCGTACCCGGGGAGTTTCGGAGTTGGATCCCTATAACTCCCAGTTTGGTTTCCTGCACAAGACAGATGGCAACATTTCTTTCCCGGATAAGCTGAGTAAGCTCAGGCATATCTGTTCGGATACCGTCAGCATTCCACTGAATGACACGGAGAGATTTCCTTCTAGTGAGGGTTCTGCTCCTGTCATTCAACGGTTGTCCAGTGGGTGGAATAGCACCACTATAAGGCTGGGCGCCTCTCACACAGGCTTGGCATTGCCAGTGCCAGTTCTGAGTCCACCTCAAACGCTCCCCCTTATTAAGCCCTGAGCAACACTGATGATGCTGAAGGCCGCAGCTATACCACAGGTCAAAGGGTTAACGCAGACTCTAAGATTTGCGCTTCATTTAATATGTTCATATATATTGCAAAACATACCAATATCACATAGGTATAATTTTTGTAATTTTTGTAATGAGTTATGAACCTAATTTAATGTCAAAGAAAAGCATGGATGATCTTATATCATATCAACTTTGATTTATGCAGCCGCTGTATATATAATAATAAAAAATAACTGTTTGTTACCTCTCCTATTGAATGAAGTATTGAATTTTGGCATCTTTATATTTTATATGTATTATTTATGTAAAGGTTTTTTGTAAAGGTATATTTTACAAGTGTACGTAACATAAATAGGTTAACTTAAACAACTATAATAATATAGTTTTAAATTTTCATATTAATTCATTAATAAATAAAATGCATTATAAGACTAAAATAGAGCTAGAAGTTTTATAACTTATTAAAAAAATTATTTTACTGTTACCAAAATGTTTTTTGCGTATTACATAACTATATAAATTAATAATATGCTAAAAAACATATGTATAACAATTAAAACAAATATTTTACAATACATTCCTACTGTATAAAATATAACCGAGCAGATAACGCATTTAACATTGCATAATAATAATTTACGAACTAATTATTCGACAAACATAAACAAATTATGTGTTGTTTGTTTTTATGAAGTGTTATACAAAGGCTCAACATATTAATATATTTTAGTCAGCTTTTCTCTATTGTTATTTTTTAATCTTGGGGTTGTTAGCGAATATAAATTTGTCCCATAAAAAACATATTTAAAGAAATGTTGTTTTAATTAATGTAATATTTCACAGTTAGCTTTTCTGAACATTTTTCAGAAACTTGTTTTCATTAAACGCCAGTATATTTTAGTTTGTTTTGTTTATAGCACAGTATCCTTCTACAAGTATCAAAAAGCTGACTTGGGATTCTTCCTGATTGAGGCGAAGGTGCGTAATTTATTTATCGACATATTTGTATGAATTGTTGACATCTAATTCTGAAAGACTTTATTACTTGTCCTGGTTTTACATTTGTGAAAGTGACATTTAATTATTAAGATTGTGACCAGGTGAATAAATTGTAAAATGATATAATTTTTTTTTTATAAAAAATATTTGTTGTTAAAAGTTCTGTTGCCTACGTTGATAAATAAAGACCACAGGCACAGTGTCAGTATTAATGGTTATATGCAAGATTCCTGGATTAAATTATTTTCAATATATTTTTTTAAACTTTTTTTTACATTTCTTAATGTATATTATTGAAAAAATAATTTTTATAATTAAATAAGAAATTAATAGGCATAGGTGTTTATTATACATGAATTACAAATACATATATGTACAAATCAACCATAAATTATAATAATGTCAAATCCAATGGCAATACAGGATATTAGCAAAAAAGTTATTCTGTATTGTTCGGTGCCAAAGGAACTCCTGGAGATGAGTAGTGAAAAGTGCATCACTGGTTACTCGCATGGCACGGAACTTCACTTTGCAGTTCCCAGCTACCTTCTACTTGGTTTGTGTGTACTGTGCGTTGTCGTTGGGGTCCACAAAGTTGTACATATGACATAGTTGACAAAGACATGGTTAGGGAGAGCATTGTAGGCTGCCCAGTCATGGCATCAGTTATAGATATAATTTTTTCAATAATTTACATTAACTTAAGAAATGTAAAAAAAATTTCAAATATATTGAAAATAATTTAACGCAGGAATCTTGGATATCATATAACCATATTAAGAATAACAACATCAAATTGAATCAATCCAAGCTTTACCCTTTCCCTCAACAACAAAAAATTCTATGTCAAATTTTTTTTCCATTTTGACTTTGTATCTTTGTTTGAAATTTTCCAAAAGTTGTAACCCAATGGTTTCCATATGCTTTGATGACTTCTGTTACCTTCTTTGTAGTACATTTAAATTTAATATGGTTCGCTTTCAAATAATCCCAAGTTGTTTGATTGACTATATATTGATTGATGAACTACTATCTATTAAAAAACACCTCCAATGTTACAAAATGTACTAATTGTGGATTTATTTTCTCCAACTGTGAATGAGTATTCATTTTCATCCTCTTCATTAGTCTTCACTTACCATACTGTTTTGACTTTTGTCTTAAATATATACTATATAGCTAAATGTCCTATTTTATACTATTTTAAAAATTCTGTTGCCTATGGTAATAAATAAAGACAGGTAATATTCACTTGTGAGGAATGCAAAAGGAAAACTACCAATAAAATTTTAAGTTTTATTACAATTTAATACAAATTATTGTGGTTTTTCTTTTTTATTGCCTCTAGACTTTAGTACTAGTTATTGTAGAGTTACTAGTTACTGATATGTTCAATGTGGTTATTATTGATAATTTATATAATTCCCAAACTAGCCAGAAAACCTGAACTAGCTGGAACTTTTTTTATTAATGAAGATATACTCAGAACCACCTGGAATATTAAAGATATCATTTTCACAATCATCTATGCAAAAAATCAACCATTAATATCTTTTTAAACCAGAGAAATCATTAGTTATATTTCAATTGAAAATTACCTTTTTAAAAACCCAAACTAGTTGGAACTTTTTTATTAGTGTTCAAAGATAAACTCTGAACCACCTGGAATACTAATGATATCATGTTCATGATCATCTATTCTAAAAATCAACCATAAATACCTTTTTTAACCAGAGAAATGGTTAGTTATATACCTATTTCTATTGAAAATAACCATTTTAAAAACCCAAACTAGCTGGAACTTTTTTATTAATGAAGATAAACTCCGAACCACCTGGAATACTAAAGATATCATGTTCATGATCATCTATGCAAAAAATGAACCATAAATATCTTTTTAAAGATTTAAGTAATAAAAAAGTTCCAGCTAGTTTGAAAACATTAGGTCTTATTTGCATGTCTTTGTACATTTTAAATATTTAATTAATTTTTTTAACTAAGGGCAGTTAATAGGAATGCAAGGAATTAAGCACCCTTGGCTTGATTAGGTAAATGTTTTATTGCCAAATGTTACCAAATGTTGTATTGTCTTATTTACATATATGTTTGATGTTATACTTTATATTTTAGCTAGATTGGTTTGATAATAGTTATGTCATTATCAAAGCCACATTGTATATTCAGAGATGATTGGCTGGAGTTACCTCAATTTTTTAATAGCTCCAGAATAAAAATAAACTTGAGATATTTCTTTGAGTAATATGAGACACATATGTCCATGAATACTTTGTGTACAAACCAGCATAATCTAAAACAACTGGAACTTTACCTTCAAATGAATCAGCTAATACTGCTTCAAAAGATTAAATTATTTGGTGCATCAAATCATCAGTGTCACATTTTTTTTGATCATCTAGTTATTTGTCAAGCATTTTCCCTTTTGTTTTCTACTATGCACAAATATGTAATCTCATTACTTCAAAAAGTGAACCATTTCTCAATCTCTTTTGATGAATCATAAATTTAATTCTATTGTCAAATAAATAGCAACAAATGGACATGCATGTTGGATTCTTGGATAATGTGAAGCAAGCAGTTTTCACAGGATATTTCAACTCTGTTTTCTTAGGCTATTCTAATTTGAAGGCCATGTTGGATAAATTTCTAGGTTTTATAAGCAAGTTGCAGAATAAAAATCTTACAACTGAGTGGATTGACCTAATGTTAATTGGGCCCTTCTGGAATTATTCAAGAAGGAATTTGATCCTAGTGCTTTGAAATTTATTGAAACTAGATACACATACTGAACAATGCATGCAAGCAAGGTGCTGCAATTTCTAGTTAGAATTTAAAAGGGTTAATATGCTACAATGTTCAGTGTATCATGTTTCTGCTGTATTTCCTTTGAAGTATTGTGGCTATTGTTGGCTCGAAATTTCACATGTCTTAGAATGGATGATAAAAATATGGCCTGATTCAGTCAAATATGTACAGACTGTTCCAATGAATAAGACCCTGAAAAGTCATGTAAATGATAGCCATGCTTTTCAACTTATCTAATCTATGGATGATGACCCATTTATTTTAGAAAATTTGAATTTTATTAGCATATTTGGTTAATGTTTTACCTGTGTAGTGTTATTTTTGATGGCCTGCAATATTATTACCAACATTACTTATGCCAACACTGTTGTCACTCTTACTGCACCTAGTTGCTTATGATAATTTCTGGTTGTTCTTTAATATTTCTATTTTTATTTATTTTGTGGTGATTTTGAAGATTTGAATAGAATGTATGCATTTACTATAATAGTGTGCCTGCACTATGAGTAGGAGCTATATTGACAGTGTAGAAGTTGTACTGTAATAAAATTTTAAGAGCTATGCCCTTTTTTAAACATGTTTAAATAGTTATTCTATTTCTGTACATGATTATGGTATTAGTGACTACTAACTAGTTGTCTGTAAATTGATTTATGTAAACCAAAATCATCTCATTTTGTTTTGTAAATGGAAATCTGTCTATATTGATAATTGATTCTCTGGATTCATCTATAATCAACAAATATACAAGAACTCATAAATCTGCTCCTTTGTTTATGTTGGAAATTTGTAAAGAAAGCTCATGCTGCAAAAAAATTCAAACTGACCATCAGGTTTTCCTTCTTCAGCATAATTTAATAAACAGTTTAGTTGAGAAACCCAAGAATGATTACTATACTAACTTTGTTACTGAAAGTAGTCTCAATCCTTTTTTATCATTTAAAAATTAGGAATTTGAGGATACTTTAATCCCTTATGTACTAATTTTTATTCTAAATGCTGTGAAAACAAATTTAATAATTTTACAACAATCACCATTGGGTCATTCCAGCATAGATCAACCAAATTCGAGAATGGGCTGTGACAAACCTCCAATCATACCCATATATTTTATAGGAAATAATATTATATATGAATAATAGAACTCATTAGAAAGAAGTGAACCACTATGAAGAATACTAATATTTCTTGAATTATAAAATATACATCTTAGATATAAGTTGAATATGTATTTGATACAGAATGATGTTTCTAGACAACAGAGTTGATGTGAAGTAAATATGGCACTATCAATTAGTTCAGTAGAAAACACACACACAGTATGTATTTTGGCAGCTTCTACTAAGACATATTATTTTGGTCCCAAACCAGCAATTTTCCCTTTAAAATGGTGTTTCTTCAACCTACATTAAAAATTTTGAGAATACAGGTACTAATCATTTTCTGTTTGTGACTTCTGCCATTATCTGTTTTCACACTAACTATGTACATGGTTCTTACCTGGGGTCATTTGCATAAAATTTGATTAGCTAATAATATTCATTTTCTAATAATGTATTCCATTAAAAATTATTAGTCAATAAATCTTGTTGCATATAAGTCTAGTCAGATTTATCCAATTAGTCAATCTCTTAGGCCTCTTCTCCTGTTTTTCTAACTTTATTAACTTTCAGCATTGCCCACATCAATTAATTGGGCCAACTAGCATTTTGTAAATAAGCATATGGCTTATCAAAACCATGTGCTTCTAGACTGAAATATACAAATATTGAACATTTAGTTTAGATTTTTTTACAATATCATAATACTTACATTGATATCTTTGAATTATTTCAGAAAGAAATACAAATTTTTGACCAGTAGATAATGGTGTTTAGTATATTCATATTTTACAATAATTACTTTAATCAAATTAGAAAAATGTGTAAAATTTGGTGATTTACTTATTTATCAGTACAATAGATAAGGATAGACTATGTAATGCAAATCCTTTAACAATTTTTTACAATACTATTATCTTGCAAATCTAATTATGTGAGAAAAAAATGGTCCAATTGTATGATTGTAGTAAATGAAGAACTCCATATATATTAATGGCACATGACAATCATCACACATATACATTTATTATATAATATTGGATAATTATTTGTCTTGTGCAACCCATTTTATTAGAATTAATAATTATTAGCAAAGGACTAATACATTATTGGCTACTAAATATAATTGTTTGTGCAATGGCAATGTACTTGCATTTTGTTCAGGTATTTCATAATTTATTGTGTTACTTGTCATTCATTTTGTAATATCTTATTTACATCACATGTCTATTAGAGCCAACATTTGCAAACAAATTGTATGTTTAATTGATCCTTGCTCAACTTAGTAATTTTTTTATGAAGAAATTTCGGAAGCTTTAATTAACTCAGAATTGTTGTCATTAATAGATTTAAAGGAAATGACTTCTTCAGAATTGCACTTTTTACTTATATGTTACACTTTTGAATATAATATATATTTACATTTGTAACACATTTTCTTACTTGGAATCAAATTGAAGTTGCAT
This sequence comes from Coelogynopora nodosa, assembly GCA_034780555.1. Lineage (NCBI taxonomy): Eukaryota > Metazoa > Platyhelminthes > Proseriata > Coelogynoporidae > Coelogynopora > Coelogynopora nodosa. The sequence goes on from JAUZND010003910.1 coordinate 29,531, forward strand.
GTTCCTTTGAAAATGTATCACTTACCTCAAATAATTTACCCTTGATATATAAATAATTTTGGTTCAGTGGTTCACAACAACTCTTTGTTCCTGACAATATTAGGTTATATATGTATTAATACACATGCCAAAGAAGCCTCTTCTATTTCAATTTTGATACAGTAACCAACATGTCAATTGGAAATCTTGTTAAAATATTCAAAGTATACCAAATTGCTGTATTGTAAAATTCTATTGTAGCTGTTTCCCTATTGAATAAATTTTAATTTTTAACTTGAAAACAAACAAGGAATAATGAAAAATTTTATTTCTTTTAGTGTATGTCTCCTGTTATGTTTTATGAAAACAAGTGAAGCAATATCAACAGTCAGTTAAAGACCTATGATGGGTAACTTGTTAAACAAAGCTGGAAATAGTAGCTCTATATGGGAATTTTTTCTTCACTAAGATGAAAAGCAGGTAACATGCAATTTCACAAAAATATGCAAAATACAATTTACATCAGGTGTTTTTAATTTTATAAAATTACTTTCTATGAACCTAAAGAATGTAACTTTATTTTTAGTGTTTAGGTAAATGACTGAGAATTCTATTTAATTTATATATGTGCTTTGTACACTAAGTTTATAATATATTTAATGTGAATTTAAGTTATGTTAAGTGAATAATGGTGATTTAAAACAATTGAAAAATGTTGTTGAATGTGTGTATATAATATTTGCAAGTGTCTGTTTTTTTATAAATGCATTATAATTAAAAGTTTCCTACATCTATGTTTTTACATTATTACATTTTATTTGTATAAAAATTGTTATTAAATCTATACTGTATACATTTAATTACATTGTGGTATTTTAAGAATCAGTTTTAATACAATAAAATAATTATCTGGTAATAAACAAACCATTAACTATAGTTTGGAATTTTTCATTTTGAATTTTTATTATATTGTGTATTATTTATTCTGTTTTCTAGAACCATGTCAGAAAACACTCCTCCTACTGATGAAGGGACCGCAAGTCTATCAAAGTTTCAATATACAACCCACTATAGGGAGGGAACTTTGCTTGGATCTGGATCATATGGCAATGTCTACAAGGGTACCTCACTATCTGGTCAGGAAGTGGCCATTAAAAAAATTTCAATTCCAATGGATGATCAGGGAATTCCACTTAGTACCCTAAGAGAATTATGTGTGCTTAAAAAGGTTCAACACTATGATCACCCTAATATTGTCCAGTAAGTAAACTTTATTGTTTTATTATATTAATTTGTGATTATACTAATTAGAAGTTATTCCTTAACAGTGACAGGGTCATTTTGTACAATTTGTGTAGCATGTATATGAATACCATACAATAGATGTCATATAAGATATATACAATATATTATATTAGTATAACAAGTAAATATACACTAATTAATACAAATAGGTTATTATTAAAAAATTATTACAATACAAAAAATACAATATCTTATTAATTGTACTTATCCACATTTTTTTTCACAAACATATACAAACCATGATTGAAATTAGTCAAGTCAAGGCATGTACAAAAATTTGCATGTTAAAAGTTTAATTTTTGTACTTTCTAGATACACTTAATTTACATTTTGTGTAAACATATCTACCTACATTATGCTTACATTAAAATATTTCTAAATTTTAATGAGTTGAGGGCATTGAATACTAATTATAATATCCACCAACTTTAACTAGCGTTTTGATACAAAACTGCTGCAAAAATATGCTAGGGCCTTTTTCATATTATAGGCCATAGTACAAACGCAAAATATGCTATGCGAAATGTTAATAAAACCACGAATTGGTGATTTTGAATTTTATAGATATTAATAATTTTTAATTTTGAAGCATAATATACCCATTAAACAAACCACAGCAAAAAGCTCTAGGACATTTATGTGACTAGCGTTGCTAGGGGGTCATGGTCTCCCAAAAAATTAATATCTATAATTTTTTTAAATATTTATATTTGCTAATTCGGCATACCGACATCCAAGAACACCTACACTTGTGATATGCCTTTGTTAAGACTATGCAATTAATTATAAAACAGTTGGAAATTGAAATCCTTGAACATGCAATGGATCTTCCACTTTATTGTTGACAATGCTAAGAAGGAAAAAGCACAATGAGTGTACAAATAGGGCTGACAATAATGAGATAAACTCACCAACCCTTCCTCGGCAATGAAAGATAACTGCAAAATTGGAAACTGGTGACGCAGCTCCTGAGTTTTATGGAACGGTGAAGGAATTCTATAGACAGTACTACTTTGAGTCGTTTGACCTGATTACGACCTGCATCACAATGATTTGATCAAAAGGACTATGCAGGTTATGGTGTGTGAACAAGTACTTATTCTCATGGCAGCTAAGGGAATGTGAAATAAATTGATAGAACTGTGGAGTTAAAAAGCATCTAGCTAGCAACAATCTCCACTATGTTCAGTTCACTATCGGGCATGGAAATACAACATCTTGCAATCAAGGATGTACTCTCTTTAATTCGAACATTCACTAATGCAAATATGCTATATTATCAGAAGTAATCAGACTGTCTGAACTGCTAGTAGTTATGCCAGGAACTAACGTCACCAATGAAAGATCTTTCAGTTTATTTTGACTACTTAAGACTTATATGAGGAGCACTATAATCCAAGAATGGCTGCATAGTGTTATGCTTGTTAATATACACAAGGACAGGTGCGATAACATTATTCTAGAAAACATTGCAAAAAATATTTTTTGAGGACTATTTATTCCATTTCAACATGTTCTTGTGTATTAAATTTGTTTTCGTAATTCTGATGCCTCCTGTTAACAGGTGTGTACATACATGACATCTACCAACTTGCTTCTTATCATACAAATAAATTAAAATGTTATACATAGGTACCAGAACACCAAAATTTCAAATAGAAAATATTTCCTGAATAATTCAGGAGTTTGGAAGTATAGTCACCCCAATCGAAATTTGCAGCACACGCCCTGCTTGTGTATACGTGTAGTCTGTCAGGGCTCGCATTTTTCCGGTAATTTCCGGATTTCCTGTAATTTTGAGCCAATTTGATTGGGTCTCGAGATTTTAAAAAATATGCAATAAATATACTACCCCTACCCCCCTGACACCATCATCAAACCACAGTTATCTGTATTCATGTGACATGGAATTGTAAAGATAATTTTATGTT